>BPLR01017449.1:0-42577 GCA_021605095.1 Caerostris extrusa
GGCCATAACGCGGCAAATTGAGGTCGCACGCAAAAACGCAGATAGCCGATCGCAATGTATTCATCCGACGCACCTATGTACCAAATTGCAGCCAAATCGGTCGCAATTTACTCTCAAAAACGCTAAAACACGCTTAAAACAGCTCGCAGAGCCCCCAGAGCGTCGATTTGTGACTTAAACGCATACTTGCGAATATCTACCGCAATTATTTTAAGGGGGTCACTTAGGGGCGTGAAACGCTATTGAACGACATCCACATTGTGGCCCTAGCACGTTAATTTCTCCCCATATGGGCACGTTGTATATCGGCACTTGCGCGATCGGGACTAGGCGAACGCATGCCCATAACTTCTACAAATAATTTCTCACAGACACGCGGTTGGTGCCTATAGATTCGTGGCGTTGTATTACATCCTCTGGAAGCGACAAATAAATTATTCCTATGCAACTTTTTGTGTTTCGGCCAAATGCAGTTTTTGGCCAAATTCGCACCTGAATCTGGCCATAACGCGACAAATTGAGGTCGCACGCAAAAACGCAGATAGCCGATCGCAATGTATTCACCCGACGCACTTATGTACCAAATTGCAGCCAAATCGGTCGCAATTTAATCTCAAAAACGCTAAAACACGCTTAAAACAGCTCGGAGAGCTCCCACAGCGTGGATTTGTGACTTAAACGCATACTTGCGAATATCTACCGAAATAAATTTGCTAGGGCAATTATTTTAAGGGGGTCACTTAGGGGCGTGAAACGCTATTGAACGACATCCACATTGTGGCCCTAGCACGTTAATTTCTCCCCATATGGGCACGTTGTATATCGGCACTTGCGCGATCGGGACTAGGCGAACGCATGCCCATAACTTCTACAAATAATTTCTCACAGACACGCGGTTGGTGCCTATAGATTCGTGGCGTTGTATTACATCCTCTGGAAGCGACAAATAAATTATTCCTATGCAACTTTTTGTGTTTCGGCCAAATGCAGTTTTTGGCCAAATTCGCACCTGAATCTGGCCATAACGCGACAAATTGAGGTCGCACGCAAAAACGCAGATAGCCGATCGCAATGTATTCACCCGACGCACTTATGTACCAAATTGCAGCCAAATCGGTCGCAATTTAATCTCAAAAACGCTAAAACACGCTTAAAACAGCTCGGAGAGCTCCCACAGCGTGGATTTGTGACTTAAACGCATACTTGCGAATATCTACCGAAATAAATTTGCTAGGGCAATTATTTTAAGGGGGTCACTTAGGGGCGTGAAACGCTATTGAACGACATCCACATTGTGGCCCTAGCACGTTAATTTCTCCCCATATGGGCACGTTGTATATCGGCACTTGCGCGATCGGCACTAGGCGAACGCATGCCCATAACTTCTACAAATAATTTCTCACAGACACGCGGTTGGTGCCTATAGATTCGTGGCGTTGTATTACATCCTCTGGAAGCGACAAATAAATTATTCCTATGCAACTTTTTGTGTTTCGGCCAAATGCAGTTTTTGGCCAAATTCGCACCTGAATCTGGCCATAACGCGGCAAATTGAGGTCGCACGCAAAAACGCAGATAGCCGATCGCAATGTATTCATCCGACGCACCTATGTACCAAATTGCAGCCAAATCGGTCGCAATTTACTCTCAAAAACGCTAAAACACGCTTAAAACAGCTCGCAGAGCCCCAGAGCGTCGATTTGTGACTTAAACGCATACTTGCGAATATCTACCGAAATAAATTTGCTAGGGCAATTATTTTAAGGGGGTCACTTAGGGGCGTGAAACGCTATTGAACGACATCCACATTGTGGCCCTAGCACGTTAATTTCTCCCCATATGGGCACGTTGTATATCGGCACTTGCGCGATCGGGACTAGGCGAACGCATGCCCATAACTTCTACAAATAATTTCTCACAGACACGCGGTTGGTGCCTATAGATTCGTGGCGTTGTATTACATCCTCTGGAAGCGACAAATAAATTATTCCTATGCAACTTTTTGTGTTTCGGCCAAATGCAGTTTTTGGCCAAATTCGCACCTGAATCTGGCCATAACGCGACAAATTGAGGTCGCACGCAAAAACGCAGATAGCCGATCGCAATGTATTCACCCGACGCACTTATGTACCAAATTGCAGCCAAATCGGTCGCAATTTAATCTCAAAAACGCTAAAACACGCTTAAAAACAGCTCGGAGAGCTCCCACAGCGTGGATTTGTGACTTAAACGCATACTTGCGAATATCTACCGAAATAAATTTGCTAGGGCAATTATTTTAAGGGGGTCACTTAGGGGCGTGAAACGCTATTGAACGACATCCACATTGTGGCCCTAGCACGTTAATTTCTCCCCATATGGGCACGTTGTATATCGGCACTTGCGCGATCGGGACTAGGCGAACGCATGCCCATAACTTCTACAAATAATTTCTCACAGACACGCGGTTGGTGCCTATAGATTCGTGGCGTTGTATTACATCCTCTGGAAGCGACAAATAAATTATTCCTATGCAACTTTTTGTGTTTCGGCCAAATGCAGTTTTTGGCCAAATTCGCACCTGAATCTGGCCATAACGCGACAAATTGAGGTCGCACGCAAAAACGCAGATAGCCGACTTAAAAAGCTCGAGGTCCCAAATTTTGACTTCAAAAACGCAATAGCCGATCGCAATGTATTCAAACTTATGCAAATTGCAGCCAAATCGGTCGCAATTTAATCTCAAAAAGCTAAAACACGCTTAAAACAGCTCGGAGAGCAGAGCGTGGATTTGTGACTTAAACGCATACTTGCGAATATCTACCGAAATAAATTTGCTAGGGCAATTATTTTAAGGGGGTCACTTAGGGGCGTGAAACGCTATTGAACGACATCCACATTGTGGCCCTAGCACGTTAATTTCTCCCCATATGGGCACGTTGTATATCGGCACTTGCGCGATCCGGACTAGGCGAACGCATGCCCATAACTTCTACAAATAATTTCTCACAGACACGCGGTTGGTGCCTATAGATTCGTGGCGTTGTATTACATCCTCTGGAAGCGACAAAAAAATTATTCCTATGCAACTTTTTGTGTTTCGGCCAAATGCAGTTTTTGGCCAAATTCGCACCTGAATCTGGCCATAACGCGACAAATTGAGGTCGCACGCAAAAACGCAGATAGCCGATCGCAATGTATTCATCCGACGCACTTATGTACCAAATTGCAGCCAAATCGGTCGCAATTTACTCAAAAACGCTAAAAACACGCTGATAAACGTGTAGGATTTCCATGGTCTGTATAATACTCAAAAAATCATCGATTTTTTTTTTTTTAAATTCGATTTTAACTTAACGGTTTTTAAAAAAGAAGGAATTTAACTCAAAAGATAAAGGAAGTATAATACTCTCAAAGAATCGAAGAAAAGCGAAGGAATTTACGCTTTAAACACGTTTGTTTGTTTCCGGTACAGCATTGCAGTAAAAACGATCAAGATACAGTTACAGTGAAAAACCGAACAAGACATGCTACCTGAAACTCTTATTGGTTGCAGTTGGGTACTTTAAAAAACTTTCGTCTCAAGAACTGATGCTTTACGTTTGAGAGAACGTTCTGAGAGGTAAGAAAATTGCCAAATGGAAAGAACTCTTCGAATAGAAATAAGAAGAAATGCAAACCATTCACGAAGAAAAGAAAAAAGTCGCAGCATTCTGAAAAGATATTTCCTTGCACTAGAAGTAAACATATAATATTATATAATCGTAAAAATGTTTAATAGTTTTAGTTATATAGTTATAGTTGTTTTAGTTATATTGTTGAGAAATAACAGCAAAACAATATTTTAATATTAATATAAAATTTTTTAACACTTATTGTTTTAATAAATCTATTTATTTGTTAATTATATTTACTTATTATCGTAACCGTGCTGCCTCCTACACATTGACAAGAGCGCCCCCAGTAGTTTACAGAAGAAATGGCCAGTGGGTCTTGAGACTATTGACCTGACTATACCTGCTATACACCTCAGAGGAAGTACGGCATAATCTGAGCTCCAGTTGAAAAACTTTTAGTTCATATTTTTTCACCCAGAGAGGAAATATATTTAGCTCAATAGTTAGTCTACAAACTCTGACTTGGAGAGGAAGAATATATAGCGCACACGCGCGTAGCTGTGAGTACTGAATTTTCTGTTTGAAAGTGGAACTTAAACGAAGCTACAAATATGTCTTTTAATGTGTTAAATAGTGTACGTCTCTAATTATATGTGTGTGGTGTTTGTGCATATGTAAATAAACTGTGAGTTCCCTAACCTGTGTCTCAAGTGTCTCAACTCTACTACACCCAGTTACAACCTGGTTGCCCAACCTGCACACTACAAAAGTGATTTTATATCGACTAGAACATGTAACAATAAAAAAAAAAAAAATGCATCGACTTCGTTATATTTTTAAAAATAAAAATGAAATAAAAAATTAAATGTAGCACGATTTTATCATTAACAATTTTAAAAGTCGTAAATGGAAAAGAAAAAAATTCTTTTTAAATGCTAATTTATTATTCCTAAAAAAAAAAGATAAAATGTATGTGTTTCATGGTTTGGATAAAATTCAAATGATCAGAATTTTTTTTTTAATTCCTACTTTAAAAATTTTCTCTTTAAACACGTTTGTTCGTTTCCGGAACGGGATTGCAGTGAAAACGATCAGGATACAGTTACAGTGAAAACCGAACAAGACATGTTAGCCGAAACTATTATTGGTTGCAGTTGGGTACTTTACAAAAATCTTTCATCTAAAGAAGAACTGGTACTTATATCCTTTACGTCTGAGAGAACGTTCGAGAGGTAAGAAAATGCCAAATGGAAAGAACTCTTCGAAAAGAAGTAAGAAGAAATTCAAACCTTTCAGGAAGAAAAAAAAAAAATTGCCGCATTCTCAAAAGACATTTCCTTGCACTAGAAGTAAACATATAATCTCAAAATATTTAATAGTTATAGTAATATAGTTATAGAGAAATAACAACGAAATAATATTTAATATTAATATAAATTTTTTTGTAACTTATTGTTTTAATTAATCTATTTATTTGTTAAATATAATTACTGATTCTTGTAACCGTTCTACCTCCTACACATTGCCAAGAGCACCCCTACTGGTGTTCAGAAGAAATGGTCAGTCGGACTGGAGATTATCAAATGAGAGGAACTACAGCCTAATCTAAGCTTTCGTTAGAAAACGTTTAGTTTATAGTTTATCACCGGAGAGGAAATATATTTAGCCCCTTAGTTAGTCTACAGACTCTCACTTGGAGAAAAGTATATTTCGCGCACACCGCGCGTACCCGAGTTTCGGGTTATCGGCATAGTAGTGGAATCCTACCACGAATCTATAATTATATGTTTTTAAATGTAGTAAATAATGTATGTCCTTAATCGTATGTTTGTGGTGTGTCAATAAAGATGTGAGTTCTCCAACATGAGCCTCAAGTATCTCAACCCAACCACACCCAGTTACAATCTGGTTGCCTAATCTGCACAATACAAAAGTGTTTTTATAACGTCTAGAATATGCAACAATTAAAAAAAAAAATGCTTCGACTTCTTTATGTTTTTAAAATAAAAAAACAAATAATATAAAAAAAATTAAAGTCAATTTCTACTTTTTTTTTTTCACTCTATTGCAGAAAAGTCTATTACAAACAAAGTTGAAATTTTCCTCGTACATCTGGAGCCATCTATTGGTAGATACATTCAACTTAAATCTAAAAAAGAACTAAAATTAATTAATTAAATTTAATTAATGAATTAAGATTTGAAAAAAACTGTATTAACATCAAGTGTCATCCAGTACAAGTTCAAAAAAATGTATTTGAACTTGAATGGGTGAATAAAAAGGATTTTATGAACGATTGAAAATTTGAACAAGATATATATAAGGAGAGTGTGAGCTTATAGAAGGAATAGAATGAAATAAAGGATTAAATGGAGCACGATTTTATCGTTAACAGTTTTTAAAGTCGTAAATAGAAAAGAAAAAAAAATTCTTTAAATGTTAAATTAACTCGTTCCTTAAAAAAGAAAAAAGATAAAGTGTATATGTTTCATGGTCTGGATAATATTCACAAGATCAGGTTTTTTTTTTAAATTCTTTCTTATAAAAAAATGTACGCTTTAAATACGTTTGTTCATTTCCGGTACAGGATTGCAGTGAAAAACGACAAGGATACAGTTACAGTGAAAACCGAACAGGATAAGTTACACCCGAAACTATTATTGGTTGCAGTTGGGTACTTTACGAAATCTTTCTCGTCTAAAGAAGAACTGATACTTGTGTACTTTACGTCTGACAGAACGTTCGAAAGGTAAGAAAAATGCCAAATGGAAAGAACTCTTCGAAAAGAAGTAAGAAGAAATGCAAAACTTTCTGGAAGAAAAGTTAAAAAGTTGAAGATATAAACTTTAAGAAAGTATTAAGAATAGAGAAGAAATATTGGTGAATTTTTTTTTCAATTGCAGTATTTTTTAAAAAAATATGAGTATGATTAATGGATTCAAGATTTAGGGTTGTGTTTTTTACATGTGAATTCTCATAATCATAATTTTTAAAAAAGTTTGTTATCGATTAGCAACTTAAAGTTGTTTTTTTGTTCTAATGCTGGTTTCTTCAGCTGGCAAACACTTCGATAGTTCTCTTGGATGCCTTAATGCAAGCATTACTCACTTAGCATTACCCAGGAGATGCGTGAAGCTTGATGATAAGCTACATACGCGGAGTAACAATACCCCGCAACGCTCTGCGATTATGTTAGACCAGGGACTACGGTTTAAAGTGGATTACGAACCACTACAAACAACCACGGCACCGCTGGGACTCGAATCCGAAAACTGTGGTACAGAGCGCCAGACACTCAGCCATACAGCCTCATAAAGTAGATAGTAATTTGCACAAAATTATTAATATATAATACTAAATATAAAATAATAATCGTATTTATTTTGATAGTATTTGTTTCATACTGAAAATAAAATTTTTACCAAATAAATATTAATAAAATTTTTATATTGTTGTTGTTGTTGTTGTTGTATCCCTCATAGAAGGAGGAAAGAGGTGGGCAGCACGTTCCGGGAGGACTTTTAGGCAGAACTACCCCGTATTTCCTTATCGTATGGGAGAAAACCTGGAAAACTCCCATCAGGGATTCCGGCTCACCAGGCAAGATGCTGAACATCACAAACGCATTTTCAAAACAGGATTGCAGTGAAATACTATCAGGATACAGCTACAGTGAAAACCGAACGAGACATGTTACCCGAAACTATTATTGGTTGCAGTTGGGTACTTTACGAAATCTTTCGTCTGAAGAAGAACTGATACTTTTACGTCTGAGAGAACGTTCGAGAGGTAAGAAAAATGCCAAATGGAAAGAACTCTTCGAAAAGAAGTAAGAAGAAATGCAAACTTTTCGCGAAGAAAAGAAAAAAGTCGCTGCATCCTTCACAGAGAAGAAGATATGAACTCGGAACTTTAAGAAAGTATTAAGGATGGAAAAGAAACATGGGTGATTTTTTTAAAATTGCAGTGTGTTTTTAAAAAATATGAATATGATTAATGGATTTTGAGAATTTTTAAATTGCTCAAAGATTTAAGGTTGTTTTTATTTTTTACATCTGAATTCTCTTATTATTTATTTTTAAAAGAATATTTGAAAAGGCGCTTTTACTGATTAACTTTTTTTTTTTTTCACATATTTAACTAATATATATATATATATATATATTAGATATAATTAAATTTTTTTATGAAGCAGATAGTAAATAGTGGGGGTCTGATCGCTGAGTGGCTAGCACTCTGGCACTCGGCCGCAGATTTCGGGTTCGAGTCCCGGCGGTGCCATGGATGTTTGCAGTGGTTCGATTCCACTTTAAATCGCAGGTCCCGGTCTAATAGGATCATAGAGGGTTGCGGGGTAGTGTTACTCGCATCAGTAGCATGTCTTCAAGCTTCACGCGCCCCTGGGTAGTGCTAAATGAGTAACAGCGGTGCAACCCTTACTTATGGTATAAAGATTAACTGTCTCTGTATTGCTAACTGCATTAGAACAACAACAGATAGCAATTTGCTCCAAATTATTAATATATTAAGTATTATCGCATTTATTTTGATGGTATTTGTTTTGTATTGATGGAGAAGAAACGTTGGGGATTTTTTTTTAAATTGCAGTGTTTTTAAAAAATTTGAATATGATTAATGGATTTTCATTTGGATTTTCAATGGATTTTATGATTAATGGATGGAGCTGCTCAAAGATTTAAGGTAGTGTTTTTTATATGTGAATTCTCTTATTATTTATTTTTTAAAGAATATTTGAAAAAGTGTGTTATTGATTTGCAACTTTTCACAAAATTATCGTAGTTAATATAATTATCTTTTTATAAAATAGATAGTAATTTGCAAAATATTATTAATATATAAAAATAACTATAAAATAGCAATCGTATTGTTTTTAATAGTATTTGTTTCGTATATAAATATATTATATATTAATATATTTAATGTATATTAATAGATTATATATTAATATATTTAATATATATTAATAGATTATATAATAATATATTTAATATATATTAATAGATTATATATTTATTATATATATATTCATATATTTCGTATTTGTTTCGTACTGAATTAAAATTTTTACTAAACAAATATTGATAAAAATCTTATATTGTTGTTGTCGTATCCCTCATGGATGGAGGGAAGAGGGTTGAAGCATCTATTGTGATGGATCACCCGTAGGCAGAAGTCTGACTGAAATCCGTGTCGCTGAAGGAGGAAGGCAATGCCTTCCGAGAGGACAGTCTAGGGGGAACTACCCGCATTTGCTTATGGGAGAAAAACCGGAAAACTCCCACCTGGTAGTCCGACAACGAGGTAGGATGCTGAATATCACAAAAGCCATCGAGACTCCTAGTTTTTTGAAACAATATTTACAACAAATTTGACAAAATAATTTGTATCATACAATAACTATCATATGTATGCTGAAAAAGAAATACACACATAAAAAGGGAAAAGAGAGAGAAAACAGAAATTTTTTTATCGCTATCAAATGACATAAATTACATCAATGGCGAGTAGCTAGCGCTCTGGCGCTCGGTGCCACAGGTTTCGGGTTCGAGTTCCGGCGGTGCCATGGATGTTTGTAGTGGTTCGAATCCACTTTAAACCGTAGGTCCCGGTCCTAATAGGATCGTAGAGCGTTGCGGGGGCATTGTTACTCCGCGTCCGTATCTTCAAGTTACACGCGCCCCTGGGTAATGCAAAGTGAGTAACGTCTGTGCAGCGCTTGCCTTAAGGCATCCAAGACCAAGCTGTCTAAGTGTTTGCCAGCTGCATTGGAACAAAAAAAGAAATATTTAATTATATAGAAAACTCACAATGTTTAAAAGACAAGCAATAAAAGATTTTTTAATATCAAGTACTTCATTCAAGATATTTAATATAACATTATAAGTTAAAAGACAAGCAAGTTAGTTTAAAAGACAAGCAATAAAAGATTTTTTAATATCAAGTACTTCATTCAAGATATTTAATATAACATTATAAGTTTTCTCACAATCAGTTATTAGTTTTCTTTTTAAATGTTATGCATCCATTCATCAATTGAAACAATCACTTATGAACTTTCTAACTGCAAACTTAAGAATAATAAAAGTCGCGAAACTAATAAAAATAACTTTAACGGTTAGTGATAAAAAAGTTGGTTAGAGTAACGAAAATTAATGACTTGATTCTAGCTTCATATTTGACGCTTGAAAATTTATAAAATAGTCATTTTCACTCGTAAATTGGAATAGCTCTAAATATTTCTTCACAATTGAATTTCTGTTTTCTACTATTAATAAAGATGCAAGAGATTTGCAACTTATATTATTAATGAAACTTAAATAACATCACAATAACGGAATGAAACACAAAGTAATGCCATGGAATATAAATAACTTCACAAATTATTCATCTCATTAGAACATTTAAAGAATCGAGTGCAAAATTATGAGTTTTCTTAAGTCCGAGTTCAAAATGTATGCCTGATGAAGCTGAATATAAATATCTTCTTTCTTCTTCTTCTATATTGGCGCAACAGCCCCTTGGTGGACCAAGACCGTCAGCTACCAAGACCAAATTTCGAGACAGGAGATGCTTTCTTTGTACGGGGTAGGTTTGTCAGCCCTACGGTTCAAAGCTCTACAGCGATATTACACTATGACTGTAGAGCTTTGCGCGTGCACACACACACACACACACATACAACTACACTATACAACACTAGTACATATACAGTATAACACATTTAGAGACAAATAATTATAGATTCGTGGAAGGATTCCAATTCTAAGACGAATAACTAAAAACTCAGATACGCACATGATACGATAAATATACTTCCTCCCCGGGTGAGAGTCTCTAGGCCAACTGATCATTTCTCCTGAAAGCCACAAGGGGTGCTCTTGCCAGTGTGTAGGTTTGGTTTGGTTTGCCGCTCTAATGTCAGGTGTTTTTTTTGCATACTTTGGGCTAATTAGACCGGAACATACAGTTTAATTTGGATACCGAACAACTAACAATCATCCATGCCACAGCCAGGGTTTGAACCTGAATCCTGTGGTACGAAAGGCCAGAGGGTAGGAGGGAGCACGGTAACAATATTATAATGTATAGAGTTTATAATACAGATATTTAAAGAATATTTTTCTGTTAATAAATAATAATTCTGAATCATTATACTGAACTTGTTAAAAAGTTTATAATTACTATGTTTTGAGTTTACATTCATTTTTTTCTTAATGATTTTATTCTTTTTAATCAACAATTATTGTATTTTATGTATCTAAAAGCATTTCAATACGATTCGCTATACTTTAATTTTGAAAAGTTCTGGAGAAACAGGGTGATGATCCACTTTTAGTTTAATAAAGAAGTAAACGTTTAAATATTAGAAAAACATTTTATTCAAGATTTTCTAATGTTGAGTGGAAAACAGATCATCCATCAATTACGCGCTGACCTGGATGTATGTAGTATCTCGATAGAGAAGAACACTGCGTAGATAGTGTTCTTCTATTTATGCGATACTGGCAAAAATTGTACCAAACATTTCTTTTTATTAACAACGACCAGGCAAAAAGTTACATAGAAGAATAGGTCTATTGTTCTTAGAGCTATTCTTCTATGTAACTTTTAGAATTATCAAGAACAAAGAACAAAAAAAAGACCAGAGTCATTGCCTAATGAGCGACCTTGCTTTCCAATATCTTTACTCCTCTGTAGGTCCACGCAGAGCCTCCCTCCCCCCCATCGGAACAGATGGCCCCGTCTATTACTTCCCCAGAGTCACAAAGTGGGCAAATAGTTATAGGCTGAGATGCCTACGCGGTACAGATGGGCGGCAAGGTAATCGTGTCCCGCAGACAGACGAAAGGCCATCATGCTTTGCGTCTTGGTTTATCAGAAATAAGAGAGGGATTTACACTTTTCCAATTTTTTAGAGCTATACGAGTCTGAAGACCCCGCAAGAAATTAGATGTAAAAAAATGTTTTAAAAACAGTAATTCTCCAATAACGAATGGTTGTATTAGGATGTTGTAGTAAGTTGGGATATTGTTTTTCCATCCCTTCTATTAGCTCACACTCTCCTTATATCTATATATCTTGTTCAAATTTTCAATCGTAAATGAAATACTTTTTTATCCACTCAAGTTCAAATACATTTTTTTTTTGGAACTTGTAGTGGATGACACTGGATGTTAATACAGTTTTTTCAAATATCAATTCATTAATTAAATTTAATTAATCAATTTTAGTTTTTTTTTTAGATTTAAGTTGCATGTATCTACCAATGGTGGGCGTCAGATAAACTTTAAAAAAAAGAATGAACATTATTTATAAAGGACTTTCTGCAATAGAGCGAAAAAAAGTAGGAATTGACTTAATTTTTTTTTTTTTTTTTTTATATATTACTTGTTTAAAGCTATACGACTCTGAAGATCCAGCAAGAAATTAGATGTAAATAAATGTTTCAAAAACAGTTTAATTTTCCAATAAGGAATGTCTGTATTAGGATGTTGCAGTAAGCTGGCACCTCTTTTTGCAAAGACGTTCTGCTTGTTCATTGTCTCAAAGACCACAATAGCCAGGCACCCACTGAAGAACCAGTTGTTTCCTCTTTAAAGTGAGATCAACAATTCTTGACATTGCAAAAATCTCAGGTGTCAATTTGTACCAGACATAGAGGGCCTGATGGCCGAGTGGCTGGCGCTCGGTACCAAAGGTTTTGGGTTCGAATACCAGCCCGTGCCGCGGATATTTGTAGTGTTTTGTAATCCCTTCTAAACCGTAAGTTCCGATCTCATATGACCGTAGAGCGTCGCACAGCCCAATCAGACTTCTCACCCACATCATTCCCAAACTGTAAAAGGGCAACTCAGCTCTAGGCACCGTGATGTGATGTGGTGTGCTGTAGTAGTAGTACCAGACATAAAAGCACTTATTAAAAATGTCAGGCATCAATTTGATTTTGTAATACATTATATTATTTATTTTTATTATATTTAAAGAAATAAAAATAATTGTCGATTTTTTGTGTTTATTTGTTTATGTAACGCGTGATAAAGTTACATTAAATATATGGGACTCACGATTTCATAAAGTTATACATTCCTTGTCTAGGATCATATACAATGAAACTTAGTCTTACTCATATATGAAAAATGATAGGAAATTTTCAGACATTGATTCAAGCCATGCTATTTTATTATGGCAAACAAAATTCAAACAAAACTTTTTTATTCCTAATAATGCACACTGTTTGCGGTTATTTATTCCTCACAAGAAAATCTTTCAACAAATCATTCAATGTTAAATTTTCTTCTTTAAACATAAATTTGCATATGAAATACGATGCAAATTTTATCTGAGAAGCACATAATATTTATCAACATTAAGTATCTATTTCGGCTAGAGATTATAAAAATAAACATGTAGGGTTTTGCTTTCAACTAAATCCAGATTGCAAAGACAGTGGCAGACGACTTGTGTCATATTTTGTCACATATCAACTTGGGTTAAAAAATTGTAGATATTTTTGGAATTACCAATTGCACTGAAACTTAATCCAGACCGAAAACTTTATCGCATTGAATAAGCCTTCGCATTTATCGCATAGATAGCCTAATAGCCTATTTAATGGTTTTTTAGAATCCAAATATAAAAATATATCCGGATTAGGATTCTTCTGATAAATATATTTTTGAAATCTTTCAAAATAAGTATTACTTGAGTACTTCAGAACAAAATTTTCAGTCAAAACCCAATATTTTTGAATATTTATTTTAATGTCAAGACAAATTTCTTAGGGTTTGAGATTCATAGTTATTTTCATAAAAAAATGTAAGTACATAAATTTTTATATGCATTTGTATCTTTCTCATTTTATATATCTTGTCTAAATAATTTATTGAAATATCTTCTTCTTTATTAGCATAATCCTATGGTGGGACAAGGCCGTCTTCCTACTGGCAGACTTCGAGAACGAGATGTTTTATTTTTACAGAGTAGAATTGTCCGCCCTATGCCCAACGCTCTACAGTCATATTAGACCGGAAGCTACGGTTTAAAATGGATTGCGAATTTTACAAACATCCCTGACAGCGCCGGGGCTCGATTGGTTTGGTTTGTCGCTCTACGGTCATCTTGTGCACACTTTAGACTAAATAAACCGGGAACTACAGTTAAACTTGGAGTACGAACTACTAACAAACATCCTTGCCACCGCCAGGATTCGAACCTGAAGCCTTCAGTACCAACGGTCAAAGTGCTAGCTAGTTGGCCATCAAGCTGCAGCCGGGACTCGAATACGAAACCTGTGACACCGAGCGCCAGAGAAAAACTTTAATTTGCTTTATTCAAGAACTCATAAAAATTTTAAATATTTAAATGGTCACTTTCATTGAAAAATATTTTGTAAAAAATGTTTCTTTTTTTAAAATAATTATATAATAATAAATTATATAATCACAATATCATTTCAAAACCTTAAATTCTGAATAGAATTGTTTGATTTTACTTTAATTGAAAAATTATTTTGTAACATATGTTTTTTAAATATAATTATATAGTGATAAATTATATAATCACAATATCAAGACCTTTTCAAGATCTAAATTTAAAAGAATTTTATTTTATTTTATTTTCATTAAAAAATGAAAAATTATTTTGTAAAAGAAATATTTTTCAAATAATTATATAATGTTAATAATCACAATATCGTTTCAAGACCTTAAATTCATAGAATTTTTTTGATTTTACTTTCACTGAAAAAAATTATTTTGTGAAAATTTTTTTTTTTAAATAATTATATAATGATAAATTATATAATCACAATATCGTTTCAAGACCTTAAATTCAAAGATAATTTTCATAAATTTTTCATTCATAAAATTTTTTGATTTTACTTTCATTGAACAATTATTTTGTAAAAAATGTTTTTAAAATAATTATATAATGATGAGTTAATAATCACAATATCGATTCAAAACCTTAAATTCATAGTATTTTTTAATTTTGCTTTCATTGAAAAATTATTTTGTAAAATTTCTATTCAATAATAATGTCCGAAGTCATCATGGGGAAATTACTGGAAAGAACATAAATCTGTTCATTTTTTTTAAAAGCAGGAAATGGAAATGGTTTTAAAACCAATTTCCTTTTGAAACTTGAAATAAAATTTTTAGCAATGATAAATTAATTCAATTACTAAATTTTTTTTCTAACTATGGTTTTCAATATAATTTTAATTTAATCGACACCAAATCTTATATTCAATATTTCAAACATTTAAATAAATGTACATTTCAAACATTTAAATGTACATTTCAAAACATTTAAATGTATACAAAACATCGAATCATTCAGTAACTGAATCGATATGTTAAAAAAAACGATTCACCGATTACGATATTGTTACTAAATATAGAAAATTAGTAAAAAAAATGAAAATTAAAAATTAAAAAAAAAAAAGTATGAGGATGTTGTATATCATTGACTATACAAGTAGTGTATTTCGTCAGTGCTTTCGCAATAAATAAATAAATACAAAACATCGAATCATTCAGTAACTGAGTCGATATATTAAAAAAATAATCGATGTTAAAAATATATTTATTTACCGATTACGATATTACTACTAAATGTAGAAATCAAATAAAAAAAATGCAAAATAGAAAAATAGGAAGATGTTGCATATCATTGACTATTATTAAAATAAAATATAAATAAATCTATTCTATGTTTAACTTAAGCTATCATTATTATAAAATTGAATTATACCACTTAAAAAGAAAAAAAGAAGAAGAAAAAAAAAAAAAAGATTTTGGACAGTATAACTTAGCACAATTAATAAATTTTATTTATTTGAACTGACTTAAAAAATAATTTCTCAGAAACAATACAAAATAGCAAGAAATAAACCAAAGTTCTAGAATTAAGACAGAAAGTTTCATGCATTTAAACAACTATTTACTGCTGCGCAACTTGTTAAAAGAAGACATCAGTGATTGTAGAATGAAGATGTGTATATTATTGACTATTATTAAAATAAATTCTCTATATTTAACTTAAATTATCATTATTATTAAAATTTAATTACACTTAGAAAGAAAACAAAAAGATTTTAAACGGTATAACTTAACACAATTAATAAATTTTATTTATTTGAACTGACTTAAAAATAATTTCTCAGAAACAATACAAAATAGCGAAAAATAAACCAAAGTTCTAGAATTAAGACAGAAAGTTTCATGCATTTAAAGAACTATTTACTGCTGGCCAACTTGTTAAAAGAAGACATCAGTGATTGTAGAATGAAGATGTTGTATATTATTGACTATTATTAAAATAAATTCTCTTTATTTAACTTAAATTGTCATTATTATTAAAATTTAATTACATTTAGAAAGAAAACAAAAGATTTTAAACGGTATAACTTAACACAATTAATACATTTTATTTATTTGAATTGACTTAAAAATAATTTCTCAGAAACGATACAAAATAGCGAGAAATACAACCAATGAACCAAACATGAATGAATAATGAATGAACAATGTACCAAAATGAATGAATAATGAATGAACAATGAACCAAACATGAATGAATAATGAATGAACAATGAACCATGCAAAGAACCAAAGACCTAGAATTAATACAAAAAGTTCTATGCATTTAAAGAACTATTTACTACTGCGCAACTTCTCAAAAGAAGATTTTAGTGATTGTAGGATGAAGATGTTGTATATCATTGAATATTATTAAAATAAATTATAACTAAATTTACTCTACATTTAATTTAAATTGTCATTAATATTAAAATTTAATTATACCACTTAAAAAAGATTTTAAATGCTATAACTTAACATAATTAATAAATTGTATTTATTTGAACTGGCTTAAAAATAATTTCTCAGAAACGTGATACAAAATAGCGAGAAATACATCCGATGAAAGAAACAATGAATGAATAATGAATTAACAATGAATCATACAATGAACCAAAGCCCTAGAGTTAATACAAAAAAATCCATGCATTTAAAGAACTATTTACTGCTGCACAACTTGTTAAAAAAAAGACATCATTGATCGCAGGATGAAGATGTTGTATGTCGTTGACTATTATCAAAATAAAATGTAAGTAAATCTACTCTATTTTTAACTTAAATTATCATTATTATTATAATAATTAAACTTAAAAAGAAAAAAAAGATTTTAAACGGTATAACTTAACACAATTAATAAATATTTAATTATTTCAACTAACTTAAAAAATAACTTCTCAGAAACAATACAAAATAGCAAGAAATGAACCAAAGCCCTAGAATTAATACACAAAAAAATCCATGCATATAAAGAACTATTTACTGCTGCACAACTTATTTAAAAGGCATCATTGATTGTAGTATGAAGATGTTGTATATCATTGACTTTTATCAAAATAAAATGTAACTAAATCCATTCTATGTTTAACTTAAATTGTCATTATTATCAAAATTGAACTAGACCACTTAAGAAGAAGAAGTAAAAAAAAAAAAAAAAAAGATTTTGGAAGCTATAACTTAACACAATTAATAAATTTTATTTATTTGAATTAACTTAAAAATAATTTCTCAGAAACGAGATACAAAATTGCAAGAAATGCAACCAATGAACCAATCAATGAATGAACAATAAAACAACCAATGAACCTAGAATTAATACAAAAAGTTCGTTGCATTTAAAGAACTATTTACTGCTGTGCAACTTGTTAAAAGAAGACATCAGTGATTGTAGTGAGTCATGCCATTATCCTATATCCCCCAATATTTACGACATGACTCTCCAGTGTACTTAGAATCGACCCTTTGGGGTCGATACAACCACTTAGGGGGTCGTTTATTGCATCCGAATAAATTGGCGTGGATGAATCTCAGAAGCCAATACACAAGAGTTCATTGGAAATATCCCCAGTCAATCTGGATTGCAAATCTCAATTTCCTTTCCGCGCATGGTTACATAAATCCAATATTACCCACAGATCTTAGCGAGTGTGCAATAGACGCAGTCTTGTCTGGAGTAAGCAACCGCAGAAGAAGGGGTTTAACTTTAACTGTGACTAGACTAGACAAAACAGCGATTCCTCCTTTGCGAAAACAATGGGTTAGTATACGTCAGACCATCTGTCGTCCAATAACCTTGAGTCAGTCTTCTTCAGTGAGCGAATACGGTTTGGATTTGAAATGTTATGTTTGCCGTGACTCAATACACATAAAATAAAAAATCTGTCAGGTGGATGTAACGTAATAGGAGAAATATTACTAGATTATACAGAAGAAACTATAGAAAAAAACGAAAATTAAACGAAATAAAGAATTTAATAAATGAAGTTAATTTCCATGAAAAGTGTTAGGAAATAAATACTGTGAATAATATTCTTATGACCAGCCAAGTTAAAATTTTCGAAATATGCTTATTTTTTTAAAAGTTTTTTTTTTTCTGTGTGTGTGTGTTTAAGTAAATAAATATTTTTTTCTTTTGACATAAATTAAATAGAAACTAAAATAAGTAGAATAAATGTGGTTAAATAGAATAAATATGAATAAATAGAATAGATATAAGAATAAATATATTAAATGGAATAAATATGAAACTAGAAAATAAAATAAATATGACTTGCAGTCCAGTGAACACGGGAGCAGTTAACTTCTAAGAAGGCAGAGGTTCATATCCGCTGGAAGCAAAGTTGTAGTCACTGCTTTCAGAAATTAGCAGACTCGATGGCGATTATGACAATATATTTAGAAACGTCTCGCAACGATTATCAGGCTGCCTAGGGAGAGTTTTCTCCTGTATAAGAAGCAAATGTAGGATCGTTATATAGTCAAAATATCCTTTCGGAAGGCACTGTTTTCTCCTCGTCGGCAGCTGCTGGTAGGATACATAATTGGTACATGAGACCCATTGATGTGCTGCCTGATGGCAGGTTGGCTAGCTCTCTGGCCTTTGGTTTGAATCCTGGCGTTGGCAAGGATGTTTGTTAGTGGTTCGGAAACCATGTTAAACTGCAGGTCCTGGTCTAAGTAGCCTGAAGTGTCCACAAAATGACCGTAGAGCGACAAACAAAACCAATCTAACATATGTTAAATAGTCTGACTCGTGGTTCAATGGCAGCGGGTGCAGTTAACTTATAAGAGGGCAGAGGTTCCAATCCGCTGGTAGTATCATTGTAGTGACTGTTTTAAAATATTTGGAGACTCGATGGCAATTGTGACAATATATGTAACAATGTCTCGCATCAATAATCAAGCTGTCTGGGGAGAGTTTTCTCTTGTATACGCACGAATGTAGAACAGTTATATAGTCAAAAAGTGCACAGTCTTCTCCTCGTCAGTGGGATACATAAATAGTACATGAGACCCACAGATGTTCAACGAAAAAAAAAAATTACATTAAAAGTGGGGGAAAAAAATATATGTAAAAAGTAGGGGCAAAATATACGTAAAAAGTAGTTGGAAAATGCATGTTAAAAGTAGGGGAAAAAATGCATGTTAAAAGTAGGGGAAAAAAATATATGTTAAATGTAGGGAAAAATATGTTAAAAGTAGGGAAAAAAATGCAAGTCAATAATTTAAAGTTGTTTTCTTAGTCAGTTGTTATGGTAATTATGATTTTTTTTACTGATTACTGAAATAAATTAAAAAATGTTTTGAAGGTTGAGCGATTTGTTTATAAGTTTGTTTGTTTTTATGTTTACGACAAATTTATTACTCATCGGTTTATAAGATTACTCATTAGTTTTTCTTAATTTTTTCAAATTAAATTTAAACATTTAATTTTTATTTTTGTTAAGTTATTAAAATAAATAAAAATGCAAATTTTTATACAAAAAAAAATACTTTATGGGAAATATTTCCATAGATAGGAAAAAGAAATTTTATTCTGTTGGTTTTATCATTTAAAACTATTATATCTGAAATGGTTAAAAATGTCAATAAATAACAGGAATTTCTGGAAAAAATGAGATATAATTTTGGAAATTCATCTATAAACAACTTTAATATAACATGGATTCCAATTACATAACGGAAATAGCTGGTAAAATCACCCAATAACACCTAACAATGCTCCACCCCTTAATAAACCATTCCATTCAAAAGTTTTGAGAATAAAAAAAATTGTAAAAATCGTCTTATTTTATTATTATTTTTTTTTTCATTTGATAGTAGAGATTTACATATTTTATTAGAATTTTAAATTTATTTGGTTTGGGGACTATAAAATAAAAATAATTGATATAAATATTATATTCATTTTTTAATTATTAATAACGCCTTATTTCTAACCCTATTTTCTATAAATACAGAATTTTTTTTTTATGAATCTAAGAATCCTGTTTATAAAGATTTAACCCATGCAAGATTTTTTTTTCTTTTTAATCAATTTGTTAAATTCTATGTTCTTTGTTAAGTTAAAAATAAATTCAAAATTCATTATTTAAATAGCTGTTGAGTTAGATTTTTATGGTAGATACTGTACTAAGTGATATTTCTTAAGAGGCTTTTACATGTCATTTAGGATCATCGGAACCCGACAAAGCAAACTGATTTACAATCGTCAAAGTCGTTTAATCTCTGAATTTATCAATAAGTCAACAGAATGTCTCATCCGAATGACCTGTTAACGCACCATGAGACGTCAGCATCAGCTTAAATTGGTATTCATTTATCATTTGAGTGATATCAACTTATTTTACATGATAATGCGGGTAACTTCTACGTTTATAGTGCTAAAATAAGACATTTGTTATCGTAGAAATAACCATGATCGTTTAAAACGATCTTCTATGACCAAGTTCAAGTACATTTTGAAATCGATACAAAAATAGAAAGTTTCTATTTTTAAGAAGTTTTCACATTTTTGTCTTAATAATTTTTTAAATTTTCACGTTTTGATTAAAGATTAAAATCAAAAGCATGCCACAGCTTTTAGGTTATAAAAAAAAACATTTAGATAGAAGAAGAATATTTTATTCGATTTTTTTATTTTATTTTAATGCAGACTAGAAACAATTTACATACAAATCCTTTGTAATTATTGGCAAATCTTTTGTAAATAACATGTTAACCTGGATAAAGACCATAAAAGAATTTAAGGCTTAAAATTAAATTAATTTAATATTTGATCCGATTTTTGTAGCAAACTAGCTTAAAGTTATTAATAAAATTTTTTTTTATATTCATACCGAAATATGTTCGCTTACAAATATGTGCTGCTTAAGATAGGTTGTCGCATTTTATTATATAACAATAACCCCATCGGAATTTTTTTTTTTTTAACTCAAATTTAAAATTTCGTAAAATTTAAAAATTTTTTATTTATTTGCATAAAAATGACTTGAAACTTCATAAATAACTATAAAATATGTTGCTTGTAACACATTAAAAAAATTATGTGGTAAATAGGAACCACATAAAAAAGTCCCACATCGAAAATATGTTAATCAACATCTTACGATGTAGCACTATTTGGCATCTAATAAGATTTGTGGTAATGGCATGGTGTAATAGCTGAGCTATCTGCAGATTTTTTTTAAATTTTAATGTTATTTTGACAGTCATCTGTGGTTTTCTTTTTGAATTACATTTTTTATTTAATTTTTATTCATAATATGTGTTTGATGGAATTTTAAAATTTTTTATATATATACTACAGGTAAAAAAAAAAAAAAAATTGCAAAAAAAAAAAAAAAAAAAAAAAAAATCGCATAAAAACAGGTTTGACTGTATGCAACTTGAATGTAGCGAATGCCGGTAATAGCTTTTGGCATTCTAAATGATCGTGTTTTCTAATTTACTCCATGTTTGATCTCCTTCCGTAAGGAGATCAAACAAGGAGTGTAAGTATATGTATATATATATATAATAAAAAATGTAATTAAAAGAATATATATATAATCTTTTAATTACATTTTTTATTTATAATATGTATTTGATGGAATTCTTCTTATTTTTTTATATACTTTTTTTTTATTTCCAATGGCAGGCTACAAAAAGTAATAAAATAAAAAAAGAAACAGAACACAAAGAACATGAAAACAACAACGAGAATCGAAAGAAATCACATAGGGACATGTTTAGCCATAAGGCCCTAGCCTCCAGTAACGACCCTACACAGTTGAGGAAGCAAGTGCAGGGCAGAGAGAAGGTGAGATGAATCCATGTCCTCTCCAAGACTGCAGAGTATGCATTTTGGGCTTGCAAATATTTTCATTGATGAGTTATCATTGGCAGGGAACCCATTGCCAAGATTGTAGATCATTTAGCCGACAAGTGGTGGTCCGAGGTGCACCAACGAGGAGGTAGATCTACGTTGCACCCCATTTTTTTATATACTTACTTAATAAAGGGGAAAAAAAAAAATCGCAGAAAAACAAATTTAACTACATATCCATCTAACGGGACATATCATTTTCTACATCACATTATACAACATGTTGTATATATGCATTTAGCGTACACATGTTAAAATCATTAGATTTTTTGTTTTCTTTTTGAAATAAATTTTTGTTTTTATAATATGCATTTTATGGAATTTTTTCATATACCGCACAAAAAAAGGTTTCACTTGTACATCTTGAGTGTCAAAACTACTCGATGTTGCACTACCTCGCATCTAACAACTTTCATAGTAATGGGATGATATAATATCTGGTGGGCCATCTGTTGGATATTTTTGTTTTTAATTTGTATGTTATTTTGACAACCATCTGGTGTTTTTCGTTTTGAACTATATTTTTATTTAATTTTTATTCCTATATGCATTTGACGGAATTTTTAGAAATTTTTTTATACACCACACGAAAAAAAAAAAAAAAAAAAATCAAACATAAAAAATTGCACAAAAAAAAAAAAAACCCGCACAAAAAAAGGACCGCATAAACACAAGTTTGACTGTATATCAATATAATGGAGCATATTTTCTACATCACATGTTATATATAAATCTGTTAATGTACATATGTTGCATAAAAACCTGTTAATGTACATATCTTGAAATCAATAAATTTGTTGTTTTCTTTTCGAATTATTAGTATTATTTTTTTTTATAATATGCATTTAATTGAATTTTTTTAACAAATAATAATAAAAAAAAAAAAAAAAAACGCAAATAATAAAAAATCGCATAAATGCAGGTTTGACTATATACAACTTAGGTGCAGCGAATACCGGTATGAGCTTTTGGCGTTCTAAATGTTCGAGTTTCTAATTTACTCTTTTGGATTTTGTTTATATTATATATATATATATATATCGCTCAAATTATTTTATTATCGGAACTTTAGACTGTAGCCCAAAAAATATTTTACAGCTGGAAAATTTTGACTTTTATTATATCAGATTCTATGAAACCCAACATCAATTGCATACAACAGACGTATGTGCTTAAATATGTAAATTCTGCAAATTTTGTCTGCGTTTAATGCGCAGAAGTGACTTTGCATAACTTTCCACTACCGATTCACATACGCCATGCTAATCACGTTCACAATAGACACACTCATCATACGACAGAAATACTACTCCAACCGATCTAAAGCATTCCGAAATGAGCGCAATCAACCGCACTTAGTCATGCGAGTGTACATTTTGAATGTTGCGTAGCCAATAGGCGTAATCGTGTTGAATCGGGATTATGGTTTCAATTTGGCGAGCATATCCCCAATTTGGCGACATGAATTCCTTTTTTTTTGCTTACACTTTCAGTGCTCAAATTAGTCGTGACGTAATGTTTGTTCCTTAACCGACTGCAGGAAAACAGGGTGTTCTTTTCCTGTGTTGTGTTATTTTTGTTCTTTAATCCGTTGAAATGGTAATGAGTTAAGTTCAATTGAAATTCTATTCGCGTAATTCGTTGTATTCATTTACGTTTTTTTTGTGCCCTGTCTATTATATTAAACGGACGCCAAATAAGTAATTGAATTATTCATGTCCGTTTGCTTTTAGGCTTTTTGTTGAGAGTTAGTGTTTTAATTATAAACAGTGAAAGTTGGTTATTCATAACTTCACTTCCACGTTATTTAAATGACCTTGTATTTTAAAATTGTCTTGTTTTAAAACCTTGTTGTTTGGATTAACGTCAAACATGATAAAATTGCTCAACAGTTACAGCTAAGGAATTGACACATAGTAATAGTTAAGGTGACAAATGTTTCTTGGAAAAATAATTAAGAAAGATTTGTAATTGTTCAAGAATGAAAGAAACCATGCATGTATTATTATTATTTATTGAATTACTTGGAACCATTACTAATTAAACAGGCGTAGTTTGTTAATAATGTTTGTAAATCAGTCATTGCTACGTTCTTGTTTGTAATGTTGTTTCTCAATTGATTTGCGTGGGAAGAATTCGACATTGAAAAAGTAAACAGTAAATAACTAAACAGGTATTTAGTAGTCAAAGTAAACAGGAAGTCACATGATGTTTCTCAAATTTTCTCTTATTTCTGCTTGTAGAAATTTCGATAAATAGGTTTTTTTCCCTAAACATTCCCTAAAATTTTTCACTTCTTTTTTTTTCCCCCTAAACACAGTTTAATTTTTTTATCATTGCTCACAGCGATATTTAATTAAAAAAACAAAAACAAAAACAAAACACCTTTATACGTAACAAACATGCACAAAAATAATATATGGTTACAAAATATTAAAAAATATTTAATTAATTTTTTGTATCCCAAATAAAAGAAACTCTGCCTGATAGCCAATGGACTAGCTCTCTCTGGCCTTTTGGTACTACAGGTTTCCGGTTCGAATCATGGCAGTGGCGTGGATGCTTGTTAGCGATTCGGAATCCACGTTAAGCTGTAAGTCCCAGTGTAATTAGCCCAAAGTGTACACAAAAATGACCGTACAGTGATAAACCAAAACTAAGTAAAAGGAACTAACTCGATGATAGTTATTAAGCTGAGTTTTTCTTTTTATCTAGGACAACTCAATTTAAAGCTGGTATATGAGATGAGTGGAAAGTTTCTGTGCTTAAAATAGATATAATTAAGATAAATCAGAAGGCTGGAAGGTTTTTCTAATGAGTTTCAGAAAAAGGAGACGGAAGAGGATTGTACAATAAAGGAAGTGTTGGTTATTCATTTGTACGACGACCTTTACATGACCTTGGATTTAAATGTTTTGCTCTGTGCTTTGTTTAGAATTTAAAAGTGAAGGAATAATTAAGTAAACGTCTAGCATAATAAAATTGTTGATTATTTACAAAAAGGAATAGATGTCTTGTTCCAAATCACGATGGCACCAGAAATTAACATGATGAATTACGAATGGTGGTATTAAATTAAATGGTGATCGTATGGAATTAAATGGTGGCCCATTGTAAAGTGACCAGCTAACTCTGGGAGGTCCATGTTCCGATATGATTTGGAAAAACCAAAAAAACTAAAAAATAAATAAATAAAAAATAATGGATTAAGGGTATTAATGTAACATAATCCTTTTCTATATTTATTTTAAGTTTCATTTAGGAAAAATATCTTAAACTTTTGAACTTTTTTTTTTTCAACAACATTTTGAATTTTTAGTTTTAGTTTTGTAAAAAAGAAATCACTTATTTTCAGTTGTTCGTTTAGTTTAAAAATTTTTTTTTTTTATAAATATTATTGCAAAAAGGATACTCATTTACGGAAATATCACCTGAATGTTATTTTTCAGGAAAAAATGGTTTAGAAATATCTGTTTCCAAGAATCTATTGCTTTCGAGTATTGAAACGAAACGAATACTAAACTATTGCTTTTAAAAATAGCAATTTCGTGATTTCTTTTTAAAAGGATCGGTTTTTTTTTTTTTCGAATTGCTTTCCTGAAGAACTAGCTATTTTTTTACTGCTTTTAAATATCACCTATTTACTATTATGATAGGATTGGTAATTTTTGACAAAATATAATTCCGGGCTAATCTCTTATATTTTTAGTAATGCTTTTTATATATTGAATCAATTTGTCATCTATATCGACTTCTGAATTAATCTAGTATTCGCTGATAATTTTAGCACCAAATTCGTTTTGTTTATCTTTTCTTTTATCAAAGATTCTTGAATATTTTTTTACAAGCATCGAGTGAAAGTTTTTAATTCTTAGTCATGTTAGACAGGAACTAACTATGGGAATGTTACAAAGACATTTTTTCTTTAAATCTCAAACTATATTTTGCCTTGTTATACATAGGATTCTTTTACTTTATTCTCAATTGTGATTTGTTTTAAATGGAAAATTTGTTTTAGTTTTATATTCTTGTTTATCGAACTGTCTGCTTTCCGAATTAGTTTATTTTTTACTAATTCTAAATATCACCTATAAACTACTCTAATAAATAACTTATAAAAACGAGAAATAAATAATTTAATTTTATTATAAAATATTTTATATACTTTAAACTGTGTGGCTTGAAACAGAATTAATTTGCATTCTGCATAAATCATTCTATTTTATTATAAACGATTTTATATACTTTGAACAGTGTAGCTTGAAACATAAATATCCTGTATTTCAGTTTAAAATTGTTTTAAATGCTGATGAAACATTAAAGAATTCTTAAATTGTTTCAATATTCTTTAAATAAATAAACGTGACATTATAAATAAAACAAAATATGCAAAAAAAAGAAAAGGAAAATAAACTATTATTTACCAGCTGCCCTTCCTAAAAGTTTATTTAAATAAAAATAAATAAATGAATAAAATAAAAATAAAAATATAAATAAAATAAATATTCTCAATTTTTTTCAGTCTGATTCGCAAATGGCGCGCCAAAAATACTATTTAGAATAACAAATTCGAATAAAAACTATGATTCCAGAAATCAGATAATTTTAATACCGGGAATTCTTGTTGACAAATCAGTGTAAAAAAATGACATTGGCACTATAAATCAGCTAATATTTGTTTTAGAATCACTTCAAGATAAAATCTAAAACAGAAAATTATTGTTTACGCATTCAAAAGGCGGAAGGAAGCCATCTCATTTGAAAAGAACGCGAAGGACAAATTGTTGAATCGTGAATTGAATGCCATAAAAAAAAAAGACAATTTGATTGGTTTTCTCTTCTTCTGGATGGAAGTCCAACAGGTGTAAAAAAAATATTGCGTGTACCTGAAAGCGACTTAAAATAAAAAAATTGACAACTCATAAATATAACTGAAGAACTTCTATTGCTTCTAAATCATGTGCTCATGGCTGACAAATATTTAGGTGCTTCGAAGGTGAGTAATAGATGAAAAAAGTTATCCTTCCAGAAATACAGAGGTTTTACTTTCGAATTGTTTACGATTATTGCGTTTCGATTAAATACTTTTTGGACTGTTATTATAAAATAAGGTATTGGTGCATTTATGGTGGAAAGCAAGGCCAGTGTAATGAAAGTGATGGTGGATTGAGTTTCGATGATGATGATTGAATGTGATTTGAAGCTTGTACCATGGGATGATTTAATACCAACTAATTCTATAGTCCATATATCCATAAATTTACTAATAACATTTTAATGAATAGAAGCACAAAGAAGAGAACAACGTTCATTTCATGTTCTACCATGTGCTTAACCCGTAGAAACCATATTAATTCAGTTAGCTTGTGTTATATTGACTGACAAAGCGCTTATACGTGTAGGCGAGAAATCTAGAGGAGATGAGTTATTGCCGAAATGCCTACAGAAGTTTCTAGCGGACTTTTGCTCCCGAGCAACTGCTGGCATTAGGCCCTTTGATTCTCAGAGTTGTTGTGATCTAGAGAGAGGAACAGATGCGTTCCCGTTAGTGCATGTCAGTTGTATCATGGCTCAATTGTAGAGATTTGATTTAATTTGATTTGATTTGTCGGTCATTTTGTGCACACTTTAGGCTAATCATACCGGGACCTACAATTTAACGTGGATTTCGAACCACTACCAAACATCCATGCCAACAACAGGATTTGAACCAGAAGCCGGTGGTACCAAAGGCTAGAGCGCTAGCCAATTGGCCATCAGGCCGCCCATTGTAGAGAAGTATGCTGCTGATATTTGTCTTTTTTTTTTTAAATATTGTGCACGTGACATTTACGTCGTACAATAAATTTTATGTCTAAAAACTAAGCTGTCGTTGAATGTTTTTTTGAATTATATCCGACACCACCGAGTATAAAAAAAAAAAGACGCCATTTTTCGAATTTTCGATTTATTTATTTTTTCGATTTTTTTTTCTAGTTATTTTAAAATTAATTCTATTGACGAATTATTATAAGATTAATTCTATTGGCCAATTATTATAAAACAATTTCTATTGGCGAATTATTACAAAAACAATTTCTATTGGCGAATTATTATAAAACAATTTCTATTGGCGAATTATTATAAAACAATTTCTATTGGCGAATTATTATAAAACAATTTCTATTGGCGAATTATTATAAAACAATTTCTATTGGCGAATTATTATAAAACAATTTCTATTGGCGAATTATTATAAAACAATTTCTATTGGCGAATTATTATAAAACAATTTCTATTGGCGGATTATTATAAATGAATTCTATTGGCGAAATATTATAAAACCAGTTCCATTGGCGTATTATTATAAATGAATTCTATTGGCAATTTATTATAAAAACTAATTGTATTAGCGAATTATTATAAAACAAATTCTATGGACGAATTATTATTAAATTAATTCTATTGGCGAAATATTATAAAACTAATTTTATAGGCGAAATTTTATAAAACTAATTCTGTTAGCGAAATGTTATAAAACTAATTCTGTTGGCGAAATGTTATAAAACTAATTCTGTAGGCGAAATATTATAAAACTAATGCTATTGGCGAAATATTATAAAACTAATTCTATGGACGAATTATTATTAAATTAATTCTATTGGCGAAATATTATGAAACTAACTTTATTGGCAAATTATTATAAAACTAATTTTATTGGCGAATTATTATAAAACTAATTTTATTGGCGAATTATCATGAAACTTATTCTAACGGCAAATTATTATAAAACAATTTGGATTATCGAATTATTATAAAACTAATTCTATTGGCGAATTGTTAAAAAAAAAACCTTTCTAAAACAAATTTCTTAAAAAGAAACAATTAAATTTTAAAAACATATATTATAAAAAATATATCGATAGCTAATTTTTTAATTAATTTATTAAAAATTTAGGGTTGCATTAATAATACATATAAAACGAGTCTTACTGGTGGGTGGTAAAAATGTGAATTGAACCGAATTAAATTCACAAAAGCATTCAAATTGCGGAAATGGAAAAAAACTTATTTTTTTATTTTATTTCCCATGTTGTGATGAATTTGAATTCTAAATACTAAAAAAAACAAAAACAAATCTTTTTAAGGAGCAAAAAACAAAATAATTAAAAAAGACGTGAACTTTAATTAAAGTTTTTTTAGGTGTTTTCTGCATTCCTAAAATATAAACACATTAATATAAACTTTGAAATTATCTAGTCATTAGATAAAAAAGTAGAAATGCATTATATATATTGGAGTAATATTACAAGTTTAAAGAAACTGTAACATGTCAAGCTGAATATAGGCTCTAAAATTCAAAATAAATCAATCATAATCAAAAACTTTAAAACATCATGAGTTGGTTAAAACATAATTTCGTCATTTCTGTAACGTCTAAATATAAGCACACGAGGCGGAACTTGAAATTCGACTTCGGTTTTTTTTTTCTACTTGAAATTTCATTCAAGTATGATTTCATAATCATCCTCATTACTCACTTCCTTATTAGTAATCACGTGCGGAAGGTTAAGGCAACAAAAGGGCTTCAAAAGTTTTTGTTTTTAAAATAAAGATTTAGAAATAAATGAATATGCTATAAATTATTTAAAACTTTAAAAAATAATTCATCAAAATAATCGTTTATAGTTTTAATTTAATTTTTATGTTTTGTTGGGCAACCACATTGTAACTGCATGTGGTAAAACCACACACATACAATTAGTGATATGCAATATTTAACATATTTAAAGACATATAATTATAGATTCGTGGAAAGACTCCAGTTCTAAGCTGAAAACTTGAAACTCGGATACGAGCAGGATGCGCGAAATATGAAATATACTTCCTCTCTGGATGAGAATCTGTTGGCCAACTAATGCGCCGGCATGTACTAAATATATTTCCCTTTTGGGATGAGAGACTATAAACTAAACGTTTTTCAGCGGGAGCTCAAGTTACGCTGTACTTCCTCTCGGGTGAGAGTCTCGCGGCCGACTAACCCTTTCTCCTGAACACAACACTCTTCTGTCAGTGCGTAGGAGAAAGCATGGTTACAATTTTTAATTTTTATTAGCCTAGTTTTAGAGGACATTGGAAACATAAAATATTTAACATATTTAAAAACAGATAATTATAAATTCGTAGAAGGACTCCACTTCTAAGCTGAAAACCTGAAATTGTGATATGAGCAGGATGCGATTGATATAGCTCTTCTCCTGGTGAGAGTCTGTAGGCCAACTAATGCTCTGCTAAATATAATTCCTCTCGAGAGATTATAAACTAAACGTTTTTTAACAGAAGCACATGGTTGTGATGTACCTCCTCTCGAGGCCGACTAATAATTTCTCTTGAACGCCCCAGGGGGCGCTCTTGCCAGTGTGTAGGAGGAAACACGGTTACCAGTTTATAAATAGTTTAAATTTAGTTGTTAGTTTTTATGTTTGCATATATCAATAATTTATATGTTTTTAAACATTTATTTGAATATAAATAATTTAGAACTTTGAAAAATTTTATCAGAAATTTCTACCAAAAATAACGGTTTTAAAATGTAGATGCTTATAAATAATTTAAACTATTTATCATAAATGAGGATCAAGTGGTTTGTTGAATAATATGTTGATTTTCGTAACAACTGGATATGAAACCCGATCTGCGAATCCTAATCAAAAGTTCCTGTATCTGTGGCGGGAATGGTTCTAATAAATCCGTTGGCCGGAATGTCCTTCAGTTTGGCTCGTTGATGAGGTGAGGAGAGTGAGAAAATCCTCAAATGCCTAGGGGAAGTTTGTTCAAACTCGCGGATGCAAAAATTTGAATAAGGTGAAGCAGGTCCCCTGTGATGCAACCTGCATAACGTTGACAGTGCTACAATCTACTACTATAATGACGAATGATTTAGATTAAAGAAGCATTTTAAAATAGCATCGATCTCCAGTATTAAATTTAAAAGTGGAATAATAATAACATAGCATCTATATCTTAGCAATAAATTTATACAGAATATATATATTTATATATCGAAACTGCTTTCATATTGAAATGTTGTAAATATAAAAAAATAAATAAATAAAATGTTCAAATAGGTGAAGAGTTTATACTATTTTATATGAATTCTACATGAAATTTGTCTATTTTCTTTTAAAGATTTTTAAGATTGAAGCCACACAATAAATATTTTAAAATATTAAAAATAATATCTCTTAAATCTTTAAATAAAATAATATCTCTTAAGAGTAACACGCAAGTATGAATAATAAACTGCATACATTTTTTGCATAAGTAAGTTGGCAATTGCATTATGACTTCTGTACTAGGTTCTTATATTCATAAAAACTTCTCCCTGCTCTAGTTGTTTTCCTGCGATTTGCTATAGTTAATCATCTACAATGTCCGATATCCCATTTACTATGCATATGTAATACACTCAATTACTTATATGGTTTTTAAAAAGCCATTTATGAAAGAATGGAAAAATAGTTCTTTTCAATAAAAACCTTGCACACATAATAATACAAAAAAAAAAAAAAAAAAAAGGAATAAGTCACGCATGACTGCTTTGCGGCAACTTTATTTCACGATTTACGAGTATTCCATCTTCTCCTGAAGCTTCTCAATACGTATATATAAACAATTAAAGGCAGAAAATGCAACATTTTGATATGTATATATATACGTGTGTGTATATCATGTGTGTGTGTGTATATGCATGTGTGTGTGTGTATATGTATGTGTGTGTATGTATGTGTGTGTGTGTGTATGTGGGTGGTTGTGTGTGTGTATATATATATATATATATATGTGTGTGTGTGTGTGTGTGTGTGTGTGTGTGTGTGTATTCTAAATAAATTGATATAAATGTTAAATAATCTGTAAAATAAATATTGAAAAGGACAATAAAGTATTTTAATAAAATTTTCTATGCATATTTGAGTAAACAAATATGTGGTGTGAAATCAGTAAGAATATTTGTATCTGAAGTTCACAAAAAAAATTTAAATACATGACAACTTTAATACATGACAATGATAAAGTAAACTGGCTCAATGGAAATAAATTTATTTTCTAAAAATTATAAGTAAAACGTCACTAACTATAAAAAAATGCACCATATAATATTATATATTTTATATATATGTATATACAGTAAGTTCTCTTTAAACTGGCATTTGATAGTTAGGTTATTCTATAATCCGGCACCGATCGAGCCTTAGCTTTCATATTCGGGTGTTTGTTGACCTTAAACGCCAGATGGCGACACACTGCTTCTCGACTAATATTGTCCACAAATATTTAAAGAACAGTACATTCAACTAGTATAGTAAAAATATTGACGACAAATTTTGTCAGATATTTATATCGCCTATAATGTGCCTAATGTTTTAGTCTTTTAAACTTTCATCTGGTATATATATATAATGTGTGTGTGTATATATATACGTGTGTGTGTGTGCGTGCTCGTAAACCATTAAATGTACATGTTTTGATCTTTTAAACTTTCACCTAGCATCTTCATTAAAATACACACACACACACACACACACACACACACACACACACACACACACACACACACACACACACACACACACACACACACACACACACACACACACACACACACACACACACACACACACACACACACACACACACACACACACACACACACACACACACACACACACACACACACACACACACACACACACACACACACACACACACACACACACACACACACACACACACACACACACACACACACACACACACACACACACACACACACACACACACACACACACACACACACACACACACACACACACACACACACACACACACACACACACACACACACACACACACACACACACACACACACACACACACACACACACACACACAGAGAGAAATTAAAAGGAAACCAACAAGAAATGTACTGGAAACACGACAATTTTGCTTAAAATGGACATGTCTCAGTATAGCCACAAGAGTTTTTTCAAGCCTAAAACCATCGGGTATTTATAGAAACCCACTCAACTTGCATAACAAAAACTAGAATAACCTTTTCAGCACAAAATGGCGAACTGCTCCACATTCACAAAAATACATGAATAATTAAAAAAATTAAATAGGAAAAAAATTGTAAGAAACACTCCTACTACAAAACTGCACTCCTTCTTCGGCGACTAGCAACCAAACTTCTATCTACGGTTGCTCCATCACAACAGAAGCTGCTCCCCTTTCCTCCATCCATGAATGTACTGCTCATGGGGTGTACATTCCGCATTGCAGGACACTGAGGATAAGACACAACAAATCACAACGCAACAACAAACAACAACAACAACACAACAAAAAAGTGTTACACAACGATAAATTATTTTTTTATAAGGCACTGAATCTTAGTATGAAATAATAGTTTGGGGATTGTAAAAATTTCTCAAGCGTAAATTTAAATTAATCTATAATAATTTTGTTCATTTATTAATCTTAATTTAATTAATTTAAATTTTCATTTTCAGAAGCGTGAATAAAACTCTAATTTATGTTATTAGTTTTATTTTTAGTTAATCTTACTATTAATAAATTACTATATTAATTATAATTTGTATTACCCTTATTTAATTAGAATCAACCAGTGTGTTTTCGTAATCCTACATTGTAGGTCAGTAACAGATTGTGTGTATCTAATCCTAAGTGTCCTGCAGTGCTGGATGGACATCCCACGAGTAATCTACTTTCACGATGATGCGTAACGCATACATTCGTCATATTTTGCGTTGCGTTTCTTTGCCTCGAAAAGCAACAACTGTAACACAGTAGTAGATCGAACCTGATTTCTTCTGGAAGGTTAACTACGCGCTTTACCGCGGAGCTAAAAAGACGAACAATTTCAATGTGCATGCAAAAAAGTTTACATTATATGCACTGTTTGCCTCAAAATGCGTAGATGTACTTGATTGTGTTACACATTACAATTTAACTAGTAACTATTTAAAACAGGGGCGGCCAGCCCAAATGATCTGCGGGCCACTTTGGAAATGCATCGTAACTCCGCGGGCCGTGTATAAAATTATTTATCCCCATATTAGATTTAGATCCCCTATACACATTTTTTTGGGAGTGAATAATTGAAACATAATGATTATTATTTTGTATTTATTATTATTCTTACACATAAGCATAGATATTATAATAATAATGATGATACTAAACGCACATTGTAAAGAAATATATTTTTTTTGTTCCAATGCAGCTGGCAAACACTTAGACAGCTTGGTCTTGGATGCCTTAAGGCAAAAGCGCTGCACAGACGTTACTCACTCTGCATTATCCAGAGGGCGCGTGTAACTTGAAGTTACGGACGCGGAGTAACAATGCCCCCGCAATGCCCTACGATCCTATTAGGACCGGGACCACTACAAACATCCATGGCACCGCCGGATTCGAACCCGATACCTGTGGTACCGAGAGCCAGATGCTAGCCCACTCGGCCATCAGGCCTTTTGTAAAGAAATATATAACACTGAAAAAGGAAATATAAAATTATATAAATATCACTAAAATCAGTAACAAATATTTATTTGACTAGTGCAATATTTGTTTGCGCAAGAATAATATTTTAAAATCAAAGTTAATTTTTGTCATAATTTCGACAGTTATTTTTTAATATATGGATGCACGCATAATGTATTTTTTAATACATTGATTTTTATTACTTTGGTCATCGTAAAATAAATATATTTTTGTAAAAGTGTGATAAATCTCACGGCCGCAAAAATATTCAAGTTGACGGCCGCGAGTTGACCACCCTGATTTAAAATAAGCCTTATTAAATCTTTTTTATTATTAAAATAAATCTTTAAGTTAAATCTTTTATTATCTTCTCAACAGAACTTAGCAAATAAAATTTAAATTCTAGATTTGACTAGGTTTTTGTGAATTCTAGCCACCGTAAGTATCATATCTCTAAGCAAGAATATACCAAGTTGAAATAAACATACGTATTAATTAAAAATATATAAATACACCATGAATTTGATATAAAAAAATAAATTATACGCATATTAAAAAAATTCAACCAATAAAAAAATTTAAAAATATTATTTAGTAAGCGAGATTTTGTTCACTTCTTTCAATATTGGGTAAGTCAAAAATTTTGATTTCATAACTCCATAAAAGTTTTTGATTAAATTTCTAAAAATAAATACTAAATTGATTTCATTTAAAATTCTTGGTACTGTAATTAAAGAATTTCTAGGTCTTAATTAATCATGTTAATTAACTGCGTGGCATCTTAAGTTAACGATATTTAATATGGTTAATATTATTTAATAACTACTTAGTACCATATGAACTTTCGAGTCATTTCAAGGAATTTCTAATTTTTTGAAGTTGTAATGATGATAATTACGAAATCTACTAAGGGTATAATAACTTTTTACTGTACATTAAATGTCTTTATTTTTCATTAAAATTATAATTAATTCAATCTTGTTTAGAATTTATTTCATTTTATTTAGCATCAATTTATTTGGGATATTTTTTCATAAGAATTGCTGTATGCTCTTCAAGAATTACTTATTAAAAGAATTTATCCATTCAATTTTATTTCAATATTTTTTTGCATTAGAAAGCGGCCACAATACATTATCGATAAATGTCTAACTTTGGCTTAACTATTAGTACTAACTTTAGCTTAACTATTAGTGTTTACATTAAGTTGATAAATTATTATAACAACTTACGTGCCATTATGTACGAAATAATTTCTTTCTTATGCTACAGAAATAAAGTTTGTGTAAAAAGAAAAAATCGCATATTTTTAAAATAAAATTTCCTAGCTTTTCTGAAAATGTGCTATTTTTAAGCATCTTGATCCTTTTATAGCAAAATATTAAGAAGATTAATTTATACCTAAGTGATTTTGGGAAGAAAAAAAAAATACTTGCAATAAATCTTTACTAGCAATAATATTTTTCAATAATTTCTTATCCTTAAATACTCTAATAAATATTTTTAAATTTAGTATAGTATATACTTGCAATAATTAATTCTTTTATATATTTCTATTTGTTTTTAAATCTTAAAATAAAGCGCGCAAACAAGATGGTTTTAAAACTATGAAAATGCTCTTATTATGTTCAAATACGCATTATTTTCTGTTAAATCAATGTGCGTGCCCGACTCGCGGCTCAGTGGTAACATGCGAAGTTGGTGCGCATTAAGGCTGAGGAAAAACGAGGAGACTCGGTGACCTTCAAAAAACGAGGAGACTCGATAGCGTTTGGGATATCCAGCTTTTTCCTCGTTAGTCAAACTGCTTGGCGGGAGTTTTCCCGGTTCTCTCCCATACGATACTAAAATACAGGATAGTTCCTTCTAAAAGACATCCTGGAAGGCACTACATCATTCTTCAGCGTCTCGAGCCAAGTCAGACTTCCACCTACGGGTGCTCCATCACAACAGAAGCTGCCCTTTTCCCTCCATCCATGAGTGAACTACTCATGGGATGTCCGTCCTGTGCTGCCGGACACTGAGGGATGAGTCACAACAACAACAAATAAATTTGTAGGAAAGATTCACATTGGCTAGCGCTCTGGCGCTCGGCACCACAGGTTTCGGGTTCGAGTCCCGGCGGTGCCATGGATGTTTGTAGTGGTTCGTAATCCACTTTAAACCGTAGGTCCCGGTCCTAATAGATCGTAGAGCGTTGCAGGGGGGCATTGTTACTCCGCGTCCGTGGCTTATCTTCAAGTTAAACGCGCCCCCTGGGTGCAAAGTGAGTAACATCTGTGCAGCGCTTGCCTTAAGGCATCCAAGACCAAGCTGTCTAAGTGTTTGCCAGCTGCATCAGAAAAAAAAAAAAACACCTCAGTATTAGTACTTTTCATTAAGTATTTTTTATTTTTAAGAAGTCTTACACATTTTTTGACAAAGATAAAAAAAAAAAAATAGCGTAATGTTTAAATGACAATTTTCTATTAATTTGCAAAAATTTAAGAGGAGAATAGAAATATTTTTCTATAGAAATAACATGCAAGTACGTGTATACATTTTTACGCGTATACATACATTTTATACATATACACGTATAACAATTTGCCAACCTACTCCATAAAACATATTCCATTGGCATTCAAGACGTGTTAAATAAAGTTGTATAAAAACTTGTAGGTGTTTTTAAATGTGTTCTAATACATTTTCATATTACTAATTGAATGCCAATGGAATAATTACGTGTTCTAATGCATTTTCAAACTTCTAATTGAAGGCTAATGGAATAAGGTGTTCTAATACATTTTCATATTACTAATTTAATCCCAATATATACAATCTACTTAAAATGAAATATTTACAAGTTTCAAATTAATTTCTTTTTATATGATCAACAACATAATCAAAAATCGATTAAAAATCGAGAAAGAATTTTGTTAAAACATAACAGTTTTAACATAATAAAATTAACATACTAATATTTTATTTTTAAGAAGTCTAACACATTTTTTGACAAAGATAAAAAAAAAAAAAAAATAGCGTAATTTTTAAATGACAATTTTCTATTAATTTGCAAAAATTTAGGAGGTGAAATTGTCATATTTTCAATAGAAATAACATGCAAGTATATACATAATAATTTACCAACCTATTGTATAAAACATATTCTATATTTAAAAAATACTTAAAAGCCTGTTTGGAATAACATACCTCATTTTAATCACTATATACCACCATTCTTTTAAGCTTTCTTTACATTTCGCCGGCACGTGAAGCATACTTGAAGAAGATCTCCTAATTTAAATATTTCATCAGTCATTGAACTTTACAGTTTGAAGAGCAAAACCGGAACGAATTTTTTAAATTTTAAATAAGAACATTATTCGAAGCTGTTATTTGTTTCTGTTCAATCAACTATAACAATCGACATGTCTCACTATAAGTTGACGCTTATTGAAGATCCTGAAAAACATTATTTACAAATTGTATTTGAATGCTTAATTACTTGTATTGTTGAGTATTTTGATTCCGGAACGAATCTTTTTTAAATTTTAAATAAGAACAACATTATTCGAAGCTGTTATTTGTTTTCTGTTCAATCAACTATAACAATCGACATGTCTCACTATAAGTTGACGCTTATTGAAGATCCTGAAAAACATTATTTACAAATTGTATTTGAATGCTTAATTACTTGTATTGTTGAGTATTTTGATTTTTTTCTTTTTTTTTTTTCAATTCCTTCTATTAGCTCACACGCTTCCTATATGTATATCTTGTTCAAATTTTCAATCGTTAATAAAATACTTTTTATTCTACCAAATATTTTTATATATATTAATATTTCCCTTATTAATATTTTCAAATATTAATTCAATAATTAAATTTAATTAATTAATTATATATTTTTTTAGATTTAAGTTGTATGTATCTACCAATAGATGGCATCAGATGTAAGAGGAAAATTTCAACTTGAAATGAAAACCTATTTTTTTTTTTTCATTTCAATTCCTACTATTAGCTCACACTCTCCCTATATATATCTTGTTCAAATTTTCAATCGTTCATAAAATACTTTTTATTCAGCCACTCAAGTTCAAATACATTTTTTTAACTTGTAATGGATGACACTGGATGTTAATACAGTTTCTTCAAATATTAATTCAGTAATTAAATTTAATTAATTAATTTTAGTTTTTTTTTTTTTAGATTTAAGTTGCATATATCTACCAATAGATGGCGCCAGATAAACTTAAAAAAATGAATGAAAATTATTTAATAAAGGACTTTCTGCAATAAAGTAAAAAAAGTAGAATTGACTTTAAAATTTTTTTTTTATATATTACTTGTTTACTATGTTGTCTGTGTCTCAGGTTTAAGTTTTTCTAAATCATTTACATCAATGTGTTTTCACATTGTAATATTTTACAATATGTTAAAGTTTACACAGTTAAAAAATGGTAATTTATTATGTTAAAAACTGTTATGTTATAACCAAATTTTTCGCGATTTTAAACGATTTTTGATTATGCTGTTGATCATAAAGAAATTAATTTGAAAAGTGTATATATTTTTCATTTTGAGGGACTGTATATAATTGGTATTCAATTAGCAATATCAAAATGTATTAGAACACGCAATTATTCCATTGACATTCCATTAGAAAATGCATTAGAACAGAAAATGACATTCCATTAGACGTAAGAAATCAGAACACTTAATTATTCCATTGGCATTCAATTAGAAGTATGAAAATTATTAGAATAAGCAATTATTCCATTGGTTTTTAATTAGAAGAATGAAAATGTATTATACACAATTATTCCATTGGCATTCAATTAGAAATATGAAAATGTATTAGAACACGTAATTTTTCGGTACTTACGTATTAACGGTACCTTGGCGACAGACTTGGTGGTTTTTAAGTGTCGCCAATCTAACAGCTACAGATTTGGTGGTTTTTTAGTGGCGCCAATATAACAGTTGCAGATTTGCTGAGTTTTGATGCCATTTTGAAAAAGAGACTGTTTTGAATCCATGTTAAACTCTACATCGGCCTGTTTTTCCACTGAAACCGTTTGACTACTTTGTGTTTAAATAAAGTGTTTTTGACTAATTTGTGTTTAAATGTGTTTTTGACTAATTTGTGTTTAAATAAAGTTTTTTTGACTAATTTGTGTTTAAATAAAGTGTTTTTGACTAATTTGTGTTTAAATAAAGTGTTTTTGACTAATTTGTGTTTAAATAAAGTGTTTTTGACTAATTTTGTGTTTAAATAAAAGTGTTTTTTGACTAATTTGTGTTTAAATAAAAGTGTTTTGAATTTTGAAATTGTTTTGATTTTAAATGAAGTGTTTTTATATAATTTATTATTTGGAATAAAAATATTTTTGAAAGCGTTTTGAGTTTCAATGAAGTGTTTCATATATATTTTATTATTTGGAACAAATATTTTAAGTGTAGATTGGCGCCACTTAAAACCGCCAAATCTGTAGCTGCGGTTGCGCGCCTGCTCTTTATTGGCGTAAATTGTCGCCAAGGTACCGTTAATACGTGGGTACCAATTATTCCATTGGCATTCAATTAGAAGTATAAAAAATGTATTAGAACACTTAATTATTTTTTGTCGTTAAATTAGAAGTATTGTAAATATAAATAATTATAAAAATTGTAATTATTATAAATATTATAAATAAAATATATGAATTTTATAATTATTATAAAAATTGCATTGCTTATTTTATGAAAAAAAAAAACCGAGAAATTTTAATGAGATTTGATTAGTTATTGTATAATACAAACAGGGATTAAAACAAACACACAAAAAAATTTCATTGCAATAAATAAATGATTTATTGTCATGGATGGAACATGAACTCCATTGGACTTTACAAAAAAAATGGGCTACATTTTATTATAATAATTTTTTAACATAAACACAAAATCTTTAGCTTTACATAAGTGAGAGTTTAGCCGCTTGCAAAAAGATGCATCCCGGCCGAGCCCCCACTTTTTGTAGGGGTTTCACTGGTTCCAATAGATTCATCCTGGTCGAACCTACAGTTTTTTGTTAGACTTCTCTACCAGTCTAACAAAAAAGCTTGACTTTGAAGTGGGTTTCTAGGGTATTTGACAATACGCAGTAACGAGACGTTACTTTAAATGAAGCCATTTAATATTATATTTTACAATGATATTTACATTAATTGTTAACATTCACAACCATTTTCTATCGCTGCTGACGCAGCCTTTCTCAGTCTCCCCTCTCTCGCTCATGTCACTATGTTCTCTTCTTTTTTCTTTTCTTCATCTACGGGGTCCCTCCCCCTTCTCCCGGGGTCAGAGTTCAAAGTTGAATACTCCCCTGCACATTTGAACAGGCTCTGTCCAAGAGACAGAATCCAATGTTTCGTTGATTTCTGATCACTACACAACAAATCCCACATATAAGGTGATTCAACGGTCACGGACAAAATTTGAGGAATGGTACAATTTACCAAAACATATAGATTTCATACATGAATATTTAAATGAAAGTGATACATTGAAGCATGAACATAAAAAATGAGATATGAAAAGAAAATTTTTTTTTATTTACAACATCAATGCAATGTGCTCCTTTGATTCAATGTTTACAATAAATTCTCAAAAACTGAGACCAGTAATACATGCTTGTTGCGTCGAAAAGTGATTGACTTGAACAGTTCCAAAGACGCCAGGCATTTCGTGCACGCTTGTATGCGCAATGGACTTCGAGTATCGGAGGTCATCAATTGAGTCAACTGGGGTCTCGCAATTAAAAACACAGTTGCAAACCATAGAGTATGGTTTGATTTGTCACTCTATGATCGATTTTTATACATTTCAGGCTTTTTAGCAGGGTACCTACAGTTTAACATGGATTCGAATCACTACTAATATTACTACACCACCAAATCAGTGCCTAGAGCTAAGATTGCCTTTTCAGTTTGGGAATGATGAGCGCAGAAGACTAACTGGATGTACGACGCTCTACAGTCATGGTTCCAGGAATTACGGCTTAAATTGGATTCCGAAGCGCTAGAAAAACATGCCCGGCAGGAGCGACTCAGCAACCGCGTATCACTGAGCCCAGAGCGCTTGACAGCCGGTCATTCAGGCCCATTTGAACCACTAACAAATATCTGTGCCACCACCACGATTCAAACCTGAAGCCTGTGGTACTAAAGGCAAAAGCGAACCAGTTAGCCATCATTCCGCCCCAACTGCACACAGTAAGAATAAAAATAGAGTGCATCAGGATTGCCAGCAAGGAAGGGACTTAAAACTTTCGTCACGTGACGGGTATCAATTGGGGCAACGAGATATTTGATACGAGAAATTTGTTTGAAAGTGCGATGTGTTCATTCAACAACACTTCACTTCAATATGCATTTTTACATAAATAATGAATATTTTGGTAGTTGTTTGTCCTCAAAAGTTTTCTCCATTTGCCTTGAATCCTCACCATATCATGCTTTTTATTTTTAGTAATCTTAAATAAATAAACCTTCATGCGCCTGATTTTCATATATACGATTAAATAAATACATTCTGATTTTTATACAAAAAAATAGTATTATATTTTTATGAAGTAAATTAAATTTATTCCTTGAAATTTAAAAGATTCAAATGATATTACAAACATTAATTCAAACAAAACGGCATAAATCAAATGCATAATTTATATTAAAAAAGTAGACACCAGAATGAAATCCCACGCAATTTTATTCGGATGCCGCTTTTAAGAAAATGATTTTTCTCCTATCCTACTGGGAGCAGCATTGTTCATAAATGGGCGATTTCTTTAGGAAGGCTATTTCCTGCAGGCCGTTTGCTCATTTTTCCCACCTAAATTCGACGCTAATAATCGAAACCGACGGAAGCATATTAAATATCGATCTTTAAACTCATTTATTATTTTTATTTATTTATTTTTATTATTTTCCTCTATGATGTCTTGTTCAGTCAGCTCCTTTTTAAAAATAATTTCAAATGAATTTTGTGCCTTAGGGTCAAATCATTTAAAAATAGAAGATGCTTTTTTAAAATGCGGATAATCTGATTGCGTTCGTTTGAAGATTGATTTGTTTGAATTTACACAATTAACAACTATTAAAAATGATGTTTGGAAAAAGGAAACTGAATATTAACAAGATGCTTTGATCATCAAGGCTTGTGCGTGGCTT
>BPLR01017450.1:0-36542 GCA_021605095.1 Caerostris extrusa
ATTTAGCTAATTATCTATTCAAGGTTTAAAATTGTTGTCCCTGATGCAGAGTGCAAGCGCCTGGCGCTCAATGGAACAGATTTCGGTTCGAGCCTCGGTGGTACCAGGATGTTTGTAGTGATTTGAATCCCCTTGAATCCGTAAGTCCTGGTCTAATATGATATAGAGTGCTTGGTGTAAGGCTGACAACCCTTATCCTGTAAAATGTCAGCTTCATGGAACCGATCCAGAATTCTATCTAAGGGTGTTCAATCACAACAGAAGCTGCCCCCTCCGCTTTTCCTCCTTCCATGAGACCACATATGCTCTTGACTTGATTGGTCTAGATGTTGCTGTCCACCAAGCGGGATCAGTAACAACAACAGGCCTAAAAAAGCTGTACTTCATCTAATAAATTTGAGTCTGATTGTCTGCTGGAAACTTTCCGAATTTTCTGCCATGGGATACGCAAATGTTAGATAATTACCATAAAAAAAATAATCCCTTCAGGCAACATTCTTCATTCTCTTCTCGAGGAACTATTCTACTCATACATTTACGAAACCAGAGGCCATCTCCCCCAAATGTACACAAAGATAATATACTGTGAAAAGGATTGAGAATTTAATTCTCATTAGTGTGTGATTAGTCGTTATTACGAAAACGAATTGATTCGGCGGCAATTTTATCAAAATACCAAGAATAAAAGTTGAAACTTCCAGGAATTTGTCTGCTGTGCCACATATTTTCCTAATGCGGCTCTTAGATCCGAAAATTCTCCTAGCAAGTATATCTCCCCCTACTCCACCATCTTAGAGAACAAACCCATCGAAGTTACCTGGTTATAACTGGCATATAACAGTATATAAACAGTTATACGTACAAGCTTAGAGAATTTGTGAGCCAAATATACAGAACCCTTATATGGACGCATAATATACAAGCACTGATAATGCATATAAGTAAAGTAATGATTTACACAAGAATTATGAAAAACATTTCCTGGTTAATTATTACTTTTAATCTGCATTTTCTAATAAATTTTCCAAATGTAATATTTGTGTCTGCATAAATCAAAAATCAGTCATCACTTTTTAAAAACTCACAAAATAGCCTATTTTTGTATTTTTCAGCTCTATCCCAGCCAAATCTCTCTTTTATAAATACGATCGTCAGTCATCAAAAATAAAGGTGACACTCTCATTTCATCTTGGACATATTAAACGGAAATTCGATATCATAACAACCCTATCTGATTTCTTACTATTATTATCAAGCTGCCAGACATGTAATAATGGCTGCAGAAAGTTTGATGTAGAAAGAAAAAAAATTATAAAGTATTAAATCAAGGACTGTATTATGGGGGTCCCCCTTTCTTTATATATATGTTTTTAAATTATTTTTAGTTATTAAAATTATGCTTCGGTAATCATTTGGAGAGAGGGGGTTCAGCTTAATTTAGACTAAATTGCTTTTTACATCACAATTACATAACGCATTATAACTGAACAAGTTTGTATGTATTTTTAATGTTCAGGAAACTATTATACGAAACTATATTGTAATAATAATAAGATTACAAAATAACATTTTTTTATCTGCAATTTATTGTATAATACGGATTATTTTTAAATCACGTTTAAAGTTTCATAATCAAACTTTTAATAACAACAGGTATTAGCTTCTATTTACCGATTTACACATATTCATTATTAATATATTTAGTAATTTAAAAGTACTGCGTGCTACTGTACATATATTTTCAAGAAGGTCACTCATTGTAAACATTATAATTTGCATTTAATTTCAAAATTAAAAAATATTTGTTATCAAAAGGGAAAAAAATGAATCTAGCGGATGAATATTAAGTTGTTATACGTTGCATTCTATTTTAAATTATAGCATACTGAAACTTCGGCCTTTCTTTCTAGATTAAAAAATTAAGATTTCTATTGCAAGTAAATACGTATATTACCATAGAAATATGCATTGCAAGAATATTCAATGCATATTATAAAATTATATATATTATTTGTTATTACACTAATTACTGCTTCATTGGTGCAACAGCCCATGATGAGTCAAGGCCGTCTGCCTACTGGCAGATTTCGAGTCAGGTTTGGTTTGTTTGTCGCTGTACGGTCACCTTGTGCACTCGTTAGGCTAAACAGACCGGGTCCTACAGTTTAAAGTGGATTCCGAACCACTACTTCCGAGACAGGAGATCTTTCTTTTTAAGGGGCAGGGTTGTTTGCTCTACGCGCAACGCTCTGCAGTCATACTAGACGGGTACCTAAAATTTAAAGTGAATTACAAACCACTACAAATATCCTTTACATCGCCGGGACTCGAACCCAAAACCTGTGGCACCGAGCGCCAGATCGCTAGTCACTCGGCCATCAGGCCCCGTTACAGTAATTACACTATTTGAAATTTAGTTCCGGAGAGGACTAATGATTCACAATGGGCTTCAGTTCGAAACCTGACAAGGAAAACTAGTCAAAATCTTCCGTGTCCACTTCCGGATAAGGGCTGATTAATTTTACAGTTCAAAAAATTTGCACGCTGGATTCGAAAGGCTGGAAGGTTAATGCATACCTCCAGATACCGCAAGTGTTAAGTACTTTTCATTCCAAATTGATTCAGCAACAGGAACAATGGTAGACAGAAGTGGTGCTACCATTGAAAGTGGTTAAAAGGCTTTGCAAGTTTCTGTACCTACACACAGAAACATAAATTTCACCGCGTTGTTTATCTTGTTAAAAATATTTCCAGTTGTAAAGCTAAAAATAATCGCATTCCTTAAGAAAGTAACTATATTTATCTACTACCTTTTTAATAACTATCCTGGTAATAATCAACTTAATATTGAAATATGAGGCATCACAAAAGAGTAAAACTGTTAATAAATAACATTTAAATCGTTTTTTTTGTTTTTTAATGAAACCACGAAAACATCGAAAGAAGTTTAGCATCGAGTAAAAAAGAAGGATAAATATAGTGAGAAAAAGAAATTCAGTGGAAAAGGGAAAGATATCCCTAGATTTATAATTTTATGGCAAATTCATATCTATGTTGTAGCGTAGCAATTGAAATCTAATATAGCATTATAGTGCACTAACGGAAGACATAACGCCAAAGATTATAGCCTTAAAGTAATACATAATAAATTAATCACAAGAGAATCAAACCAGTTTTTAACCGGATTGATTGAATCGGAAAAAAAATTATATTAAAAATTCCCGCTTATGAACTTTTTCATTAGAGCAACAACCACCTAAACAAAAACATGGTTTTCTTTTTTTTTTTTTATGTATATTCTTAAACCTTGGAGCTGACAAACCACATGCATTCTCTCCTTTGTTTAGAGAGTTTCCTAGGATTCGTCATCACTCGGGCATTTTCCCAGGAAATAATAGATATCGATTCCTTCCTTGTCCTAATTCCGAAGCAGGGAGTGTCTTGATCCAAGAAGATGGGGAAAGCCCTCTCGGATCGTGGGAAGTACAGTCAGCATGAGTGGTAATTCGTTACATGTTAAATTGAAATTGGGTTAAAATGAAACTTGGATATGTTGTGGTATCTCGGTATTAGTCCTTAATTCGTTCCAAATTCTTAGACTTAGATCTGTCAGAAACGTATACCAAATAAAAGTTTTCCGAAAAGGATGAGAAATGCATAAAAATAATATATTCTTATTGAAAATGATTGATTGTATTAAATAATCTAAACACTGTTTAGTACTAAAATACATAAAAGCAATTAAATTAAATGCATACTTAAATGAAGAGGTAACAAATTTAATTTTGTCTTTTATCTGCAAGGAACTAGTTGACTATTGTCAGATATGACGTTTACTAAAAATCTGAGCAAAGAACTTTGCTACTGTCTTCCGTTGTGACTAATCGTCAATGTCCTGCAGTGGGACGGACATCCGAGTAATCTACTCATGGATGGAGAAAAAGGGGACAGCTTCTGTTGTGATGTAGCACAAGAAGTCTGACTTAGCTCCGTGACGCTCTTACAGTCACATGAGACCGGGACCTCAAGCTTAAAGTGGATTCCGAACGGCTACAAACATTCATGGAACCGTCAAGATTCGAACCCGAAACCTGTGGCACCGAGCGCCAGAGCGCTAGTCACTCGTCCATTCAGGTCCACTGTCTTCTTCTCAAGATGTTTCAGAAATGTGACATTATCTGGTCGTCCCAGACAATGTTATTACGACTTCTTTGGGATTCATAGGGGTGGTTGTTGTCTGCAAAGTTTTTGACATCCATTCATTTGGCAAAAGTTTTGACGCAAGTGAAGTAGCATGCCAAACAAAATTTCAAGCTGCAAGACACAAATATATCAAGTTCTCCTTATTCCAAGCCGAAGTAAACCGAAATACCATTGTTACATGAATCGAAATAAATGCATTTCATGTCCCAAATTGTATTTTGAAATTCCGAGGCATATCAAATTATCCTGTGTTATATCAATTATTCTGTATTCCGCATTATACCTGCCGTGTATGGTGTTCGTTATGCTTCTCAATTAAAGTTCGGGTTCGAGTCTGACGGTGTCAGGGATGTTTCTAATGGTTCGGAATACATTTTAAACCGTAGTTGCCGATCTAGCATGAATATAGAGTGTTGGACTTAGGGCTAACACCCCTATTCCTTAAAAAGATAGTATCTCCTGTCTAGAAAACTGCCAATATGGGGCCGCCATGGGAAATTCCATGGAAAATTGGAAGTTCGTCCAATGAAGAAAAACTATGCTAAACGGAACTTGGGAATTTTTATATTCAGTATTTGTTCTATTTCACACGTATGAAAATAATGTTTTTAATATTTTGCATCTTGAAATTATTTTAAATAAAATTTGCACAAAAAAAAAAAAACTAAAATGTGACTTGTGTCATAAATTGTATTTCAGAGATTTCTTATTATACCGAAACCGTGTTTCCAATATTCCGTAATGTATTGGAATAGTATAAGGTGAAATTTAGAAATAATTTATAGAGCAAAAATTCATACGAAAGTGAAGTCATCGTTATATAATTTTTTGTAATTATTTATTCTTTTTTTTTTTAATTACTTAGTGTTATAATTTTATTTATTAAATTAAAAATTATTAACTATTAATTTCTTTAACAATTTAGAGATTTCATATTAATAAATATGTCTAAACAAGGAAATATTCTCAATGAATCTTCATTAAAACTGAGTTTGATTGTCCTGAATTTTACTCCAAACAGGCAAATTATACACAGAATCAATATTATTTATTAATATTTTACCGAGAGTCAATATAATATATTTTTATTCTTATTGGGAAAGAATATCAAAGAAATTGGTCATTGGTGGGTTGGTTGTGGTGGAATCTGAATTTTGAAAAATTTTAAGAGGAAAATGATTAACTTATTATATACAAGCTCACTGTAATCAATCATCGCATTATGAAAAGGACCTTTAAATTGATAGAATAACATTTGAAATAGACATTTGTCATTTACTTCGAAAATCGTTCACGAACACAATAATTTCAAAGTTTAATGAGCCTGAAGGTTAAAGAAAAATAGTTCTTGATCTTTTATTCAAACATTTGTGTAGATAAAAAATTTTCGATGCTTATAAATTTTTTATTCTTTTTATGTAAAAACAGAATTGTCTATCTAAAAAAAAGTATGTTGAATACTTTGATTCTGCAACTACATTAAATAGTCTGAAATAATTTTTTTTTTGTATAATTTTAATCAAAATTAATTGACTAGTAAATAAAAAGATTTCAGAATTCCATCATTACAAAAAAAGTAAAAATAAAGAATTTTTAATTAATAATTTAAATCTATTTTAGTTTATTTATTATTAGAAGATAGAAATGGCAATATTAGCCAAATGGCGTCGAATAGAAGATTTTCTTACATGGCAATCGTTAGTTCAGATTGTTGATTTTCAAGTGCTCACCAGTGTCTGCTTTAGTGAAAATTCCCACCAAAGTAGCCTCATGGGCAATTGATTAATACTCTGGCCTTTGGAACAACAGTACAGTCTAGAATCCTGGTGGTGTTATGGATGTTTATTAGGGTTCGGAATCCACGTTAAACTAAAGGTCCCGATCTCATTAGCTTAAAGTATGCACAAAATGACCGTAAAGCGATAAACCAAACCATTCCACCAAACCCAATGTGAAGTAACTCACTTTTAGCACACAAAAAGAATGTGCTCCTCTATGTACCTGCAATAATAATGAAAAAGTAAAAAAGAAAATTTTCCCAGACTCGCTTTGTATTAAAATCAAACGTTTTACTGATGATTCTGAATTGACTAAACTCCAGGGACAAAATGATAGACAATTCCAAGTATATACTTATATGGAACCATTTTGATTTATTTTTTTTATCTATAATAGTTGGAATTCGCCTGGTAACATAAGCAAACTGTCAAGTGTGTAGAGATTAACATTCAATTTTATATCATTATAGGTGAAAGATGTCATAGAAATTTCCTATTTATTTCTGTAAAACAATATGGTGAAAAATTCATGTTATTGTGTATTGTTTATGTCTCTGTTACATAGAATTTAAGCCTTGTTTTTAAGAGTATCGAGCTACAAAATAGCATCGTTAATGTGTTATAGGAGGAGTGATTATATTTTATTCATGAAAAAATCTCAATATTATTTTAAAATCAAGTCGTTTAAACGGAAAAGTCACTTGTTTACAGGTGTGAGGATTCAATAACGATTCTTTTTGGCTGCTTTCTTCAAATAAAATTTTTGTTTTTGTCTACTTCAGTACAAAAAAATCTTTTTTTATATTTTCGACTTCTTATATATTGCATCCTTTAAATTTTTCTTGTTTTTCTGTTTTAGTGTTGAAATTATTAGCTAAGAGATTTTTAAAACTAAGATTTTAATTATGGATATTTTCTTAGATTAGAGTTAAAACATATGTAACGATTGTGAAATGATTGCTTCAGGACTGTTCATCAAAAGGCCATTGTTTTTCTTGTTCACATTTTATTTCCTTTTTTCTGTTTCGATTCTTTCCATTATTATTTCAAAAACAATACGTATTATATCACTGTATTTCATGAATGTATTATTTTAATAACAGTACCATAAAATTAAATTAAATTACATTATTTATGTATGATAAAAATAATAAGAATAAATTATTTCTCTGATTTTTCAGCTTATTTTATAGTTAGTATTCTCTATATTATGCAATATTTATTTTTGTATTACATGCATACAAATATATAAATAGATGGTTTTGGTAGCATATGCAAATAGAAAGGGTAAGAGTTGACATTTAGGTTTCAACAGTTATTACAATATGATATAAAAAGTTCGTATTATTGAGGTTAATCAAAAGATCATAAATAGATATTCGTCTTGGTAGAGTCATATTATACAAAATCATCATATAAGCAAAATATATCTTGGGAAAATCGCGTTATACAAAATCATCATTAATGGAAATATGACTTAATAATATCGCGTTATAAAATCATAATCAATAAAAAGTTTTGAGGACGTCGTGTTATACAAAATGATCGCAAATGAAGATATGGGAGTATCGTGTTATAAGGTTAAATCTATTATATAAAGTCGCCATCATGGCCATGTTATGAACAATTGTTTGCAGCGTTTCATAGGAAAGTAGATTTTATTTAATTTTTTTTCCATAGAAAATTCATTACATATTTAATTTTTGTTAAAATCTATTTTTTAATGAATTAAAAAATATTTCATTATAAGTGATATGTTTATATTCGCATGAGAAATATTTTATAACAATGAATTTTACTACATGACTTACAATCCACAAAGATAGTTTAACTTATCGTGCTGACGAATTGTGAATCTCATTTATTTCAAAATAGTAAATTAATTTATTTTTATAATTAAAAAAAAATCATTCCATTTATTTATTTTGCCTTTATTTAAGGAGTTCGCTGAATAGCCGGCATCGCAACTAACATTTATAAAACAATTTTGTGGCAATATTGATTGGTGTTTTTGATTTCACATGAATCCTCCGAAACATTTATTTAACTATTGGTGTATAAAAACCATGAATTTTTTTGAACTACTTCATTATGCATCTTGTTTTTTTTTTAAAAAATAAATCTCTAAAACCAGGACACACATTTCATAAATGATTCAGGACTTTTAAATGCGCAATTATATTTGCAGTAATTGATTTTTTCATAATTTTTTCATAATTTTCATAATATTTTGGTAAAAGTACAATATAGTACAAAACCTTAAGAAGCGACATAATTTTTAATCAGACAGCCATGAAATGGAATAACCCTTTTAAGCCTGATAACGTACGAGAGTATGACGGTGAGGCATTTTGAAATTTTTCATGGAAAGGCCTTTACCCGCACGATCGTGTTTCGTGCACTGCCCATACCTCAGGAGGGTGTATATATTATTTTAATCATTTTGTTAGTATCATTGACATCAATTTCTACTAAAAATTTAAAAACGTAAAAGTTAAGTATGAAAAAAAATTTCAGGTCTTAAAAAGGGATACAAAGAGTTCGTTGTGCTTAGTACAAGAAATATCTATTTCTGTAGAAGAGCAATTCGTTTTGCGATTATTAGGAGCAGGACTTCATAGACGATATAAAGGCCTCCAAAATGTGTGCAGTTAGCGGGCACAGTTCAAGACTACAATAAAAAGAAGAGCAAGTATTTATTACAGATGATTCTCTTCCGAGTTCAAGTAAATTTATATTTGCAATATGGCTAGAAGAGACCATGTGGCCTATTGATCGGCGAGCTTATTTGTGGGGCGTAATGCAAAAGCGTAGTCCAAGAGTTTCCGAATCGACAAAAGTGTTATCTCACACTTTGGAAAACCTTTCAAAACCACAGCTACAGATATAAGAAAGATTTTAGGTGATAGGCCAAGAATAACGACGATGAATGGCCAATATATCATTCTTCAGGTAAAGATGTCGATACCAGTCAACAGGCAACATAAAATAGTTCTTATAGCTGTGGCTACACATTGCTCAGCCGCTACAGATCTAAATGCATTGCTGTGCAGTACGACAACGAGAGACAAGTGACTAGAGCTTTTAAAAAATATATAATATAAAAGCAAACTTTTACTATGGCTAGATTGCTTTTTTTTCTTTTACTGTAGCTAGACGCTTTGATAAAGATGACCCATTCACCCACCATCTTGAACGCTACATTTCATTGATCCTTCCTCCTCCTATCTCATCCCAAAGTGGACTGATGCCAATTGGCTAGTGCTTTGGCCATTGATACTACAGGCTTCAAGTTCAAATCCTGGTAGTGACAGGGATGTTTATTAGTGGCTCGAATCCACATTAAACTATAGATCCCGGTCTAATTAGCTCAAAGTGTGCAAAAAATGACCTTAGTGAAGCAAGACCAAACCAAACCCATCTCATCCCAAAAGACTGGACATGTAGTACGGTTTTATGTTCCAGTATAAAACACATTTTTTTTTAATACACTGCAAAATAGGGAGGGGGACTACCTTTGCTAACCAAAGATTTTCTCCCACTTTAAAAATAAAATTATTTATTTTTACTTGCTAGAAGATATTTAAAAGTTAAAAGAAAAAAGTGCATCCTTTCTACCAACAAAACGTGCTTCACATCTGAGCAAGGTCGCTTTTCCAGCAGTCATGATTAAGAACGATTGTGACGTTTGAGGAATTGTAGAGCGAGAGTTTTGAGTGCAGATCGTAATCGGAGTCGGGCTGTGGTGTGGAGAGGAAAAATTGGTGGTCTTGTAGACTGCACGTCAGGATGTCAAAACTTCTTGAAAAGACAGAGAAGGAAAGGTGCGGGCGAAATTGACAGGCGGAACAGCGAATGTGAGTGGAGAACTCGCAAAGCGTGAAACGGCATCCGTTATTTTATAACGATTCGCTTCATCACTTGCTGTTTTTTTGTGCCCATTGTTGAATTTTTGGATGCTACTGCATTGGGGGGGGGGAAGAAGGGGTAGTGGAATATGCAACCGACGAGGTTTTTATGGCGTTTTTCAGTTCGCGGCGGTTTTTCACTTTTTCTTCTTTGGCAGACGAACTTCAAATAAGAGGAAAAACCCTTTAGAAGATCAATCGACTGATTTTTGAAATTAAATATCTCAATTATAAATAAAAAAATTTTTTTGCTTACTAGAATATTTCTATTTTTACATTTTTATGTACATTAAAAGTCTGTAATATTGCATTGAATCGAAAGAATTTAGAAAAAAATCTTCATCTCATCTGAACCCATGCTAATAAACTGAATGTGAGGATAATACAATACCTTGCATTATTCCAGAAATGCTGAGGGAACATGAGTAAGTTCTCTACATAACTAGAAATTGCTGACTGATGCTTTGCATTCGCAATCAAAATTGTTTTAAATTTAATTTATGTTATATATTGTGATCGAAAATATTAATACAATTTTAGATATATGATGTATTTGATATTAACATGCGGCCTGATGGTTAATTGGCTAGGGCTCTGGCCTTTGATACCACAGGCATCAGCTTTCGAATCCTGGCAGGGGGCATGGATGTTTGTTAATGGTTCGGAATCCACGTTAAACTGCAGGTCCCGGTTTTAATTAGCCTAAAGTGTATACAAAATGACCATAGAGCGACAAACCAAACCCTATTGATATTAGCATTGCCTTTACTGCTTACATGACTTGGTTTTAATGAAATCCATACAAACTTTTTTTTTTTTGTTAAAGTAAAACCATTCAATTTCACTATTATTCATTTGAATTTAAAAATTTGACTTCTTTTCAAATGAATCTGTATAAATTATATGTAGTTTCTAGTCAGTAACATTCTATTACCTGTAGTAAATAGAGTTAAAAATATATATATATTTCCTTGATTTAACTCTTTTCACTTTGGTATAGGTTATTTAAAAATATTCCATTCTTCAAAATAATAAAAATCCAGAAGGAAAACACTATAAGCCAGATGAGATCATAATAAAATCTTATATTCAGCCAAACATTTTAAACTGCTTGATAAACATGCATTCTTGCATTTTAATTGCAAAGCAATTGCAGTTCTAAAAATCGCTTTCCAACTGCGGAACCAAAATATATTTTTCACAAAATAAACAATTTCTTGTGGTTATTGCTTATCAATAGGTTTATAAAGAATTTTAAAAAAATGGGTATTCTTTTTAATTCCTTTTTGAATGCATGTAAATCTTTAAATGGCTTTTGTAATGTATCAAGTAAAGTATGCATCTTTTATTTAACTAAAATTTAATTCTAAAACGGATGTAGTGGTAGAAAATACTCATTAAATTGAAATATTTATTAATTATATTGATAAATGTATATACTACATAAATGTTTAGAAATGAAGTTCATTTTAGATCTAAAAATAGAGAGGAAAAAGACATTTGATTCTATTGCATCGATTTATTTATTTATTTATTTTTGGCAATTCGTTCCCCTTGGTCGAGAAAAACTGACATCTTTTTTCTTATTTTCATTAAACTTTCTTATTTTAAAAAGGCATTATCCAAATTTTCAAATGTTGATGCCCTTTTGCTTGTGTGATAATATTAGTTAAATTTCGGTTGTAGTTGCATTTCGGTATGTTAATGTGAAAATTTCCATAGAAAATGCGTTATTTAATGTAGTTATTTTAACCAATTTTTAACAGTATTTATTATCCAATAACTATAATTTTATCTTCAATGACTCAAATAGTCTTCGTAGTTCCAGAAAAGTTGACTACTGTTTTTCTGTTCTTTTAGTAATTCTGTTTTTTTCTTCACTTGTTTGAGCATGATACATTATTTTTTCCTAATTTAATTTTTCTTTATTTCATAAGCCTTTTGGAATATTGTGCGAAAAGCAAGATGACCCTTTTGAGTTTCACTAAGAAGTCATAAACTAATAAATGATAGTAATTAAGAAATATTAAATCTGTTTTTATATTTAATCATTTCAGTTATCGTTCTTTAATTTTTTTTTTTTTTTTTACAAGTTAGATATTTTTTATTCATATTATTCATCTCTGAGATGGACAAATCATATTCCCTCAATGTACTTGCATCATAAAAAAAGGGGAGAGTTGGCTTTTATAAATAATTAAAAAAACTTTTACTACCTTTAAATGTAAATATAAATATATACCATATATACCAGTTATACCATAATTTAAAACTACTTTATATAATATAAAATTTTTTAAAAACTTTTGCTAAAAACCTTTTTTTTTTTTTTTTTTTTAGCTTCGTTGCTTTTGTTTTTCAAATATTGAACATGTCTTGAAGTCATTTGTAATTGGAACGGTAAACATGTAACAGATCCAGGATTGGCCAGAATGCACTTCATTTTGAATCAGCATTGCCCCTTCTTTCACAAAGGAAACTCCAGTCTTACTAGTCCAGTGCAGTCCAACTGGGGATTACTTCCTTCCCCCTCTCTTCTTTTCAGCACAATGGAAGAACATTCCATTTGTCCGACTTAACCACCACCTTGCTTAGACTTGATAATTTTAAGTTCGGTATTGCTTGCCAAGTTTAGAATTCGATTCTTCGGATTTAGAAACAGCCTTATTCTCTATCCTTGCAGATTAATATATTGATATAATCTAATTAAATATATCCCTTCAAGTTATTACTGTTACACCGCATTTTAGTTTAAAATACTGTTAAACTAAAGAGGTATTAAAATGAATAAATCAAAAGTATCAAGAACAAATTAAATATTTCTATTCCCGGCATAGGCGCAGTAACTTTTGGTTCGACATCGCTTGTCAAATTTTCAGCTGTAATTCCTCGAGTCCACAAACACAACGCTTTATCACAGTATCCTTGTATTACAATATTGAAATAGCTTAAGCTCATAGCCTATTGTTGTTTATAAAAATCGTCATAACTGTTTAATATACTTGGCAATGACTTATCTCTATAGACGCCGAACAAGCGTTTTATACATGTGCATACACAACGCAATGTTCGATGACCAAGGGAGGATGATAAAAGGCCTTATCAGACAAGCTGTTTCATTGCCTTCATCATGAAGAAAATCGTGTTGTCATTCAAATAACAAGTTCGTCACTGTGCAAGCATCCAACTTTCATCTTTCCTAGGTGAATTTCAATCCCATGAAATGGGTAATTGAATTTCCTAGGTGAAGCATTCTATTACCCATTTCATGAAGATACAGCGGTATGTGGTTAGATAACTTCTCGTCGGGTAAACAAGTTCAGTGAAGACCATACACATCGTAAACATTATTGTTTAAGTGGCAAGTTCGGTTTGTTTTATGCTGAACGTAACAAAATAAACCCGTGCGATATGGTGTGACCAGCTGCAAACTTGCGGTGTGAGCATCTAACCATTCAGTAAGCAATTGCTCACCTTTTTAACTCTCGTGAGACAAAATTGTCAGTTGCTGTAATTGGCAATTCGGCTGTTAACATAAGACAGTAGCTGATATTTACGTTCGAGATTCCTTATGGGTTTTTGTTTGATTTGGCAGTTTTCTTAAAGCTCCATGTTACAGTTTCAAACGTAAATTTCTAATATTTTCTTTACATCATTTACATTTTGTCAATTCATCTCATCCTTAACGTGTTTCCAAAGATATCTTTCTTAACTCTCTTTTTTTTATCGTTGAGATCAAATACGTCTCAAAGATTATTATAATCTTAATATAATTTCATAAACTTGACTTTTTCAGACTATCCCCACTGCGACATATTGAATAAAAAATTCGATTAGTTTCAATTAGTTTTTAGTTTAACATCCAAATTTGCAATTTTTCATCGCATGTGGACCTTGTAATCGATGGCTAATTACATATTTATTACGGAATTATTGTTTACACAAAAACGTAATTAATGGTTAATTATTTTACGTAATCCATTGGCTATTAAGTTATTGGTTTTGGGTACAAATAATTAAAAACGTAGGCATATCTGACTTGCAATATTGTGATTGAAGGCAAAATGACCAGTGAAAACAAAATATGCTCATATGCTTATTATATAAATATAGCTCGCGAATGACATTGACTTAATGATATGCTCACACAATAACAATACGGTCTGACGTCTAATCGGCTAGCGCTCTGGTGCTTAGTACGATAGACTTCAGGTTCGAATTGTGACAGTGGCAGGGATATTTATGAGTGGTTCAGAATCCACTTTAAACTGTAGGTTCGGTCTAATTAGTCTAAAAGTGATCACAAAATGACTGTAGAGCGGCAAACCAAAATGCACAATGACAGTAACTGACCGTTAGAGCTCAAACCATAAATTAGTCCTTAGTTTTTATCCTATAAGTTGCTTGGAAAAACAAATCTCTTGTAAGTGGAAACAAAAAACCATTTGCCACCGGAAGTAAAAAAGTAGAAAATTCTCACTTATACCAAGCGAGTTTTAAGTATTAAGAAAAAAATCTAATTGGCTGTATTTATTTAATTTTATTATTTAGTTTATTTAATCTCTTTTTATTTCCACACAGCAAATCAAAGAAGCCGTGAATGTTTTTAGCTGTACTCATCCAATTGAAACAGAAGAAAACATAGCTATCCACTATTGCAAAATTTTTTTGTAAACATATGGTTAAGCCAACCACCAACATTCATTTGGAAGTTTACCTCTTTTACGAGCATATGTGACATTATATTTTCTAGAGAAAGAGAGTTCTGCTTGAACTGCCTTTTTGATGATTATTTACTCATTGTGGTGTTTATCATAGTTTTGTAGCAGCGTTGCTCTAAAACAGAAAACTTTTCTCGATTACGCTTTGGTGGTTTTCTGCCTAAAAGCGGAAATCATTTGCTCGGTTTCGTGAATTAAAGGGAAAGAAGGAGAGGTTCTGCTAGAATAGAATTCAAACAGATGTACCGCTGTAATTCTTTCTCTTCGTTTATTTATTTGCTTTTGTAAAAAAAAAACATTTGCCCTGTGATCTGATTGAATAAATAAGTCCGTTCAATATGTTGATATTACATGAAGGCAGAGAGAACAGTGTGGTGTTTTGGGAGAGTCAATTTCATAAATTCCTTAACGGAAACCTCGTAAAAGTTGCATTGCCCAATAGCTGATACCTGATACCTTCATTTATTTATTTATGATCGGTTTTTTTCTTTACATTTATTTTATTTCTGATTCAATGTCTTTGTATCGCTTTGCATCAACTGAAAAACATGGAGGGTCTTTTGTTTCATAACTTTGTTGTTTCATAACGTTTTGTTTCTTAAGTTTCATAACAAAAGACCATCAATAAAAAAGGAAAAAAATAGGAAATTGAGATTCCTGAAAGCAAGATTTTATTTGGTTTGTCGTTCTACAGTCATTTTGTGCACACTTTAGGCTAATTAGACCAGGACCTACAGCTTAACGTGGATTCCGAAATCTGAAAATTACTATTATTACTACTTACGGTTCTTACTACTATTAAATCCATTCCACCGCGAGAATTCGAACCTGGAGCCTGTGGTACAAAGGCCAGAGCGCTAGTCAATTGGCCATCAGACCGCTCCTAAACATGTGTAAAGATTTGTATTTGAGAACTTGAAGCACTTGAAATGATGAAATACCTGCATGAATCTTTTATAGCAAAAAAAAAAAATCATGAGAACTCATCATTTAATGCATTTTATTGAAAATTATTTAAGTGGTTTCCATCAAAGATGGTAAAATATGATCTTCAGTTCCATTAATTAAGTCCAGTTTTTGCAGGTGATTCTATATTCTTGTGGCTATTGAAATTGGTTGATGTTATTGTGATAGGCATGATTAACATTTGCTTTATAATTTAAATCAGCTACAAATATTATACAATTACAAGTCCAATCATTATTACTGTTTTCAATAGATTTTAAGTTTGGTTTGTCACTAAACAGTCATCTTTTGCATATGTAGATTAATTAGGTTGGGATCTGCAGTTTAACATGGATTCTGAACGACTCACAAACATCTATGCCATAGTCAAGATTCGAATCTGAAGTTTGCGGCACCGACAAACAGTGGCCTATCCAATTGGTCATCAGGCTGCAAATAGATTTTATTTGTGACGAAGTTATAGGTTGTCACGGGTTTTCAATATTTATTCAGTCTAATGACCACTATTATACATTTGTAATCACTGCAACTGAAATATTCAAAAGTCCATTTTAATCATTCAAGATCAGATGAATATATAATTTTGGTGCTACAGTTGATTTGATGTTATAATTCATGTATCTAAAATGTATGATTTGTAAAAATTTTTATTTTGATTAGGACTCATAGTTTAATTGTTGATTATTTAGTTTTAAAAGTTTTAATTTAATAATTATAGTTAGTAGGGGGACTAATGAGCATGTGACTAGCGCTCGGTGTCATAGGTTTGATTCGAGTTCGGAGGAGTTATGGATGTTTGTTGTGGTTCGAATCCGCTTTAAACCGTAGATCCCGGTTTAATATGACTGATGAGCGTAGGGCTGATAGCACTACCCATATAAAAAGAAAACATCTCCTTTCTCGAAATCTACTAGTAATCAGAAGGTCGTGGGCCATCAAGGGGCTGTAGTGCCAATGGTGAAGTTTAATTATCATGTGTGAACATGATGTTATCCTGGTTAGGGGTTCGTTGCACAATCCAAAAAGTGTAGCAAGCAAATAAAACTCCATCCCAAATTTGCAAATTTTGGCGGAAAAATGATAGTTTGGCCCACTTAATTCTTGCCACTTAATTCTTAATTTATGAATAACGTTAATGAATTTTCTGGAGAATTTGACTTTTGCTTGAAGTGTTTTGTAGTATGGTTTTGAATCACTTTTCATGTTTTGGGTTTTGATTTTAAACATTTGTACACTTGCCAGAAAAAGTCTGCGTACAAGCACATAGCACATATTCAAAATTGAAAAAAATCACGTTTTAATAATGATATTAATTTTATATTGTATTTAATTTATTCTTTTACACAATTCATTAGCATTTAATAACAATTAAAAATACAACACAATTTGTGTTTAAAAATAACAATTAAAATAAGGAATATTAGAAATAGCTGCCAGAAAAAGTCTGCGTACAGATGAAAAAAGCATTAAAAAATACTTTCCATTGGCTTTTTCAACTAAACTTTAATAGGTGGTTTAATGAGAACCTCTGTTAATCGTTTGGGCATAGAATGGACGTCTTCAGAAGAAATGTTATTCCATTCTGTGATTATCACTCTCTTTAACATTTCTTTGAGGTAATCTTATTTGAATTTTTCGCTCCAACAATTCCCATAAATGCTCAATGGGGTTTAAGTCCGGCTATTGTGGAGGAGAATGCAATTGATTTTTGATATTGTACAGAAGCCAGAGCTTAACATTATGGGCAGTGTGCTTCGGATCATTGTCCTGTTGAAACCAAAAGTCATCTCCTAGGTTCAAGTCCTGTGCACTCTGTTTCAAATTTTCTTTTAAAGTGTTGATATATCCCATATGGTTTAATGTAGACTCTATAAAGGTTAGACGACCTACGCCGTTGACAGCCATGCACCTAAAGCATTATACCTCCACCATGCTTAACTGTAGGCAAGATTCTGCTTCTCAAAAAGCCGTACCTTGTTTTCTCCACACCAGCTTACGTCCTTTTATGCCAAATATGCAAAAACTTGCTCTCATCAGAGAATAGTACTTTTTCCCAAAATTGTGGGAGACTTATTTACATACTCATTTGCAAAATGTAAACGCTTTTGCCTATTCACAGCTGATATGTGAGGCTTCCTGCGAGCTACACACGGCCATGATACCCAGCCTTTTTCAAAAATGGTGTCTTCATGGAGTATTTTTTTAAATCTCTCTCTAACGTCATTTGCAATCTGAAAGGCACTTATACGTGGATTTAAACGTACGGAATTGAAGACATATCTCTTTTCACGGGCAGTCAGCTTAGATGGACGTCCAGAACGTGGCTTTGAGATTATAGATTTCGATGAAGTGTAATTATTGGTCACTTTGGATAGAGGAATGAGTTCTTCCAACAATCTTGCCAATTTCGAAGAGAGTTTTGCCTTCATTCCTAAGTTTTATGATGATCTTTCTTTCTTCAGGAGTAATCTCCTTTCCTTTTTAAATCCATTGTGATTTACTTGCCACAAATCTTGTAAACATAATATTTTAACTACTATCTAATAAAAACTGAGCAAGTGGTTAAGGTTAATTGAAGTTTGATTTGCACATTTCATTATATTTATTTTTGTACGCAAACTTTTACTGGTATCAATTTGTGTTATTTTCTATTTCAATTGTTATTTTTAAAGACAACGTGTGTTATATTTCATAAATTATTATGAAAATTAATGAATTGTGTAAGGAATAAAATAAATACAATATGAAATTATTATCATTTTCAAAATATAATTTTTTTCGTTCTTGAATATTTGCTATGTGCTTGTACGCAGACTTTTTCTGGCAAGTGTATATCCAATGGCTTATAAGTACTCGCCCTGCGCTGATCAATTCCTTCTTTTTGAAGTTTCATATTTATCACTTTTGGCATTTTTCCATACCTATTGAGCTGTATAATGCTTATTATTGTATTTGGAATACTTCATTCTTCATTTATGCCTAAAATTTTCAAACTTTGAAATATTCTCTTGGCTATTGAATGTGATAGTGATTCTTGTAGAATTTGAATTTTTATTTATGCCTAGAATATTCAAAGTTTGATATATTCTTTTTGGGTTTTGTATATGATAATGTTTCTTGTTGATTTTGGAATACTTTATTCTTCATTTATGTCTAGAATTTTCAAACTTTGATATATTATTTTGATTATTGAATGTTATAGAGTTTCTTGTAAAATTTGGAATATTTCATTCTTCATTTATGCCTAGAATTTTCAAGTTTTTTTAAATTTAATTTAATTTTTTTATTGCTGGTAGTTATTTTTAAAGACAGTTTAAAACCTCACATAGTTGTGTTTCCCCCTTATTTTATCAGATTTCGACCATCGATTACGATAATTAAAAGACAAAATTAAACACGTACTTAAAATGGAGAGAAAAAAATTTTTTTTTATATATTTGATGCAGAATGGTTTTACTTTGTTTCAAATAATTTGTATTTTATTCAAATTTATTGTATTTGATTCAATGAATTCGTAATCAGAAATGTCGTCAGTAATTTTTTGAACATTTGAAAGGCGGACACTTTTGAAACTTTTTTGAAAAAGTTGAATAGTTAACTTTTTTAGAGTTTGATAATTTACAATGGTTAAAGGAAAACTAACCTGTCTGTAAAAAATTAGCACGTATTTGTATTGGCGAAGGAAAAAAAAAAACGGAAAAATTAGCTGAAAAAAAAAGCATCATTCTAGTTAGAACAAAGCAAACAGATAATTTTCTCCTTACTGAACTTCCTGTGTCACGGCCCTACGAAGACGGATTAAAAAAAAATAAATAAATAACAAAAACGAATCGAATCCCTAGTTTTATTTATTCTTTTCGTTTTTTTTATTTTATTTATCACATTTCGGTGCCGACTAAATTACAGGAGGAGGTAAAATAAAAAAAATAAAAAAATAATAATAATAAAAAAACGAATTACCTGACTTTAAAAAAATAAAAAAACGACATGCATATCATGTCCGATACCCCGTTCTACACAACCGTATATTCCTGCACTTATCCCCTTTCCTCATTGGCTATCTTATTACATGCGCATTTGTGTGAAAAGGTACTACAATGAAAATAATGAAAAAACAAAAAAAAAAACACCACACTGGTAAATAAAGAACAAAACATTCTTTAACCTTTTCATTGAAAAAGAACTCCGGGTGATGGTTTTTTTTTTTTTTTTTATTTTCCTTTCTTGGCTGGTTCTCTTTTCATGTTTTGCCGCTTCTTGACCAAAAAAGAACGACGGCAAGGCAAGCTTGACTGGTGTGAAAAGGGTTTCTTCTTTAAGGCCCTTATAGTCCATCCACGACGGCGTAAACAGAACATTAGCTGTCACATAATTATACAAATGGAAGGTTGTTTGGGTGAGATATTTACTGGCCCCTTTCATATGCAGTCCAACTTCATCTACATAATAATAGAGCTAACCCATTCTTTCTCCTGTTGTCGGACAGTTCAGCATGAATTGGGAAATAAAAAAGAAAATAGTTTTAAAATGTAATTGAGTAGCCATGCAAAAACGTTTTCTATTCGGAGTTACGGTATTCAGTGATAAATAAAGCTTCTTAAATTTAACGTTAGGCTCTTAATTTATTTACATTACTTCTTTTTTTTTTTTTTACCCTTCTAATAACTGCCCATAATGGTTGCTTGGCAAAAAAAAAGCTATTTTAATAAACTATTGCAGCTCAGAAGCATAAATGAATGTTTTGTATTTTATGTTGCAGGTCATTGAATTATATTGTTGTGTAACAAAAGAAAGTTGTGTCCAAGTACAGTACTTTAGAACATTTTATAATATGTAGCTTATAAATGCAAATCGGTGGGAGGTTTTTGTGCGTGTGTGTTGTTTAAATTGCGCTTTGAACTAAGTGTTTGTTTAATTAATTTCGGATGAATTAGCAAAGGGATCAGTGAGCAAGAAGAATTTTATAATAGAAAAAATGGCTTAAAACGATTTTTCAAAAGAGTTGATAAATTTTCATTTTATTTGATGTTTAAAACTAATGTTTCTTATAATTGATAATGATTCAGTCATTTACGCTGACTTTGAAAAATAATTAAGAGAATAATTAATTTTCTATGCTAATGATATTTTCTAATTTTTAATTGAAATATCTTTATAACTTGAATATAAACGTACTAGCTTCATTGTTCAGTACTGTCATTATATTTATAAAGACTATGGTTTCCAAAATGCTAGCATATACTAGCATTAAAATGCTATGTTGTCGAAATTTAATGAATTTTTATAGAAACATTAATCAAACAAATGCTTCATTAATTAAGAGTAACAGAAAATCAATAAGTTTATTTTCTGTCTTCAAACTACACAGAATGTAAGCACATCGAAAAGCATACCATCCGAGTTCAATGTGTGATCAGCTTCAATTATAATGTGATAGCTTCCAACAGCTATATTGCAAGACAGCGATGTTTCATATGAAAATGATGGTATTTGTGACCAATTGGCAACAATGCCCGTTGTTATGTCAAGGCATTTCCAAGACCCAGAAGGATTTCAGGGATCAGGTTAAATGTATCAATAGATTCCCTCGAGCATGGGTTTTCATGGGGCATGGGTTTCAAATGGGTTTTAGTCCCGAGATCATGCTGACTAATCTATTCGCGCAATAGTTTCCTAACGAAGATTATTCTCGACTAACTGACCTCTGTGTGGTCTAGCATTAACATCTTGTGGTATGAAGTAGTCACCAACTTTACCAAACAATTGAATCAAGTCTATCGTCTCAACTGATCAGTAAGATGTCTCTTGGAACGATGTACAGATCAGCACAGCTATCCAAAAAGATACCTTTCGGCACCATACATCCATACATTATACCCACCAAATCTTTATCTTTTGAAATTATAATTGGAATAATATCGGTTTCTCGATTCCCACCAAATCAACAATCTTCTTGACTATTCAAACAAAATCTTGACTTATACGAGCACAACTTGACAGAACCATTGACATACATTCCAAATGACATGTGTGCGTGCCCAATTAAACCATTCATTTCTGTGAAGTGGTGTAAGAGTTATACACAATGTTAGATGTATTGTTTGCAACCGTCTTTCGTGAAATCTTGATCTGGATACCAGCCATGCAGTTAGCTCCTACTACACATGTAGCCTTGGGTCTTCCATAGCTGTACCTTCTAGACTGATAACGTTCTTAGAAATGCATTTCACTGCCTATGAATTACAGAAATGCTCAAGTTCAACCATTTTGACTCATAGAAATGGCTCTAGTCCACTTCTATTCACCCAGTGGCTTCCCATAATAATTCTTCTGGTAAATAATTTCAAATGCTTATATTTCAAAATTCCTTCAAAATTTTTCTATCGAAACTGCAGACTACCACATGTCCAATGACGTTAAACTACAGCAATTCCATTAATTCGTCTATAATATTCTGATATAATATTACTTTTTATGCGTATTGCTTAATTTTTATGAGAATTTATTAATTTTGGTCATATAATCGCATTTTTTTCATATTTTTATTTAAATTCTGCAAGCCAGTTTATTTTTCAAAAATAGATGCATATAAATTTTTGAAACAGTTTTTAAAAATTCTGATTAGAATATCTCTATCGCAATAGGAAAACTTTGATATTTTATGAAAATCTTGTTACTCATAAAATAATATAATTTCCTTCATTAAAAGTTAGTCATTCCGTTTTTAATGACCTGAAAGTAAAATATTTTTCGAATACCAACATTTCAAAATGTTTGAAACGGAATTGTTTGTTTGCATTTTTTCCCACCAATTAAAAATAAATGATAAATCATCTTTATGAATTGCATTTTATGACAGCTGAAATATTCAGTTTATTTTTGTTTCTATTAATAAAAATTTTGAGGCTATCGTTTATTTTATGTTGTAATAATATATAAAAAGAGATTTACATTTCAGGGGAAATGATGTAAAAATTTGATAGGTGTCTATTATTTTTGAATGTCAGACATTACATACCATCTCGTGCCACCTCTGTTTAGATCAAATATACCCTCAGGGAAGCATTTAGTTGGTATTGTGTCCTCCTTCCCAACAAAACAACTTTCTAGACAAAAGAGACTTTTGGTGCAGATTTGCCCGATCTTTTCACTTAACCACCAGATTATGCTACGGTAGATCATATCATATTTCATATAACTCTACATCAGGGGTAGACACCCTTTTATGCCTACAGTCTACTTTTGTATCTCTGTTAGTAGTAAAATGTTTTAACCTCCCACCAGTTCCACTGTAATGGATATTTATAAAGTTAGGAAGTAATTTTACTTATTTTTAATTTTTGCAGAGTTGCAGCAAGTTAAAGCGTAGAAATAATAATTTATTACAAAATACTTTATGTTGGACTTTTGATAAGTTCGGCATAATATAAAACAACTTACTGTTGTTTAATTTTTTTGACAGTGACGCATGAAGTCTGATGAAATTGTATTTAATTAATTAAATTATTAATGTGATTACCAAAGCTGATGCTGCAAAACAAAATAATGGATAATTGGCTCAATTTTTTTTTTTTTAAAGAAGAAACGAAGTTCTGCACTTTTTGGAAATATTGAAGTGGTTTCTTTCTTTGATCTTAATATGATTAACAGCACTAAAGCCGGTTTTCACAAGATATGAGGTAGGAAAAGATATCAAGAAACTGAATATCATTTTCTACAAATTTGGATATAAGACGGACCATTTTTTTTTATTTTTCCCATGGGTTTTTGCCATAGATTTGTTTACTTTCTTCATCGTATATCATTTCTAATAGTTCTTGGCAAGTTGTATCAGCCTCTTCAGTATTTGAGGTAAAAGATTTTTCATCCAGTCATACACATTCAATTTCAATATATATTCAAATTATTTTTCTAATGCCTAATTTAAATTTTGAGGGGGCTACTGAATTTGTCAATATCCTCTGTAGTTGCATCGTCTTTTATAGATAATTCAGGAAACTGATGCAATTTCTCTCTTCAATAGATTATAACCAAGTAATTCAAGTTTGTCAATAAATAATGACACAGTACTTTGGCAATGTATGGGAGTTTTATTAGTTCCTTGAAGTTACAAATTGACATCTAATTAAATCTCATGAAAATTCTGCCAAACGAAAGGCATCATTCATTACTGTTTTTTAATTGTTGGCACAGATTGATCTCGTTATTACTTTTAAAAATGGCATGAAAATTTTTTAAACAATACTTTTTAAAAGCGTTGAAATAGAAATTTTGTAAAGTTAATTAGTGCTTCATGATCGGACAAATTCTCACCATAAAAGCTGGAACGTCCACTAGTGGGCGAAAGGGACCAAGTTGACTACCACTGCTCTACATCATATCATATTCGTTTACGATAGATCACCTTTCACTAAACATTAGATCATCCACAGTATCATAATCACCAGGTCATGATAAGGTAGATCCTATCTTTCACTATCCAGCCTACTTACCTATAATAAGAATAGTTAATGAAAGCGAAAAATATACACAAGACTAGAAAACTAAAGAAAGATTAAAGAATGTATCATTTAGTCCTATTCTAAAATCATGATTGAGTGAGACGTAAACCTACGAAAGTAAACACCTTTTTTTTACACCCACATTAGCATGTATTCTTCTACATTTCGTTAAGGAATACACATATATGTGGGCATCCATTGAACATATATGAACTAAGTTATGCGCTTATTTAATGATATCTCATTAATGCTCCTTGATTACACATTTTGAGCGATATTAGCAAGCCTACGTACAAAAAATAATGTATAATCAATTGGTTGATTAGCTTTTCTTTCAGTTTCTAAGTTGATATTATCGATTTAAGTAGGCAAAATTTCTATATGGCCTCAAATGATAATGCACCTTAATTTCCTGGTTATTGTTTTTTTTTTCTGTGTCTAATGAATGATTTTTGTTATATTCATATATGCTATATTCATAATATAACATATACTTATATCGCATAAATTTATTGTATCAAATAAAATTTCTTTTAAAATTTCAAAGTAACTTTGTAAGTTACGTTGTTAATTTTTGTAAAGGTAAAGTTGAAATTATTTTATTAAACAAGTTTTAATTCTATTATTGAGAGATTTCCTGAAAAAATGATACATGTCATGTATAATAAATAACATGCGATATTGTATATGAATATTGCTTATTGTTTTGACAAACAAACATTGAAAATATATTTTTTTAATATTAGATTTACAGAATACTTGGGGAAAAAATGGCCAAATTGTGAAAGGGGCTATAGGGATATTTTTATGGAGTTTGTGTCTGTAAATTCCAAGTTGAAGAGATGGTAGATGGTAAGTGAAATTAAAATAGACCATGATGTTACTGAGGTCTTTTCAAAGAAGAAGCTTGATGGTACATCTGCACACAATAACATTGAGGTCAGAATTACTTGCATTCTTCTTATAGAAGCCACTGAATTAATCGAGATACTTTTTCTTGGCCACTACGCCATGGCTCCATACCTCACCATATAGTTCCATACCACCACCACCACCACCATATAGTTCATGAAGAACACTGTTTCTGTACCACCACCATATAGTTCATGAAGAACACCATGGTTCTATACCACTACCATATAGTCCAGGAAGAGCACCATAGTTCCATACCACCACCATATAGTTCATGAAAACACCAGGATTCCATACCACCACCATACTGTTCATAAAGATCACCATGTAAGATACTCCAATCGACTTCGAGCAAGAACTGGTTTGCATGCTATAAGTTGGTGAGAGAAGCGTTCGGAACATGCATGGATTTTTTTGGAAATGTTCGAAATGATCCGATTATGTGAAACTTGCACTGCACACTAGGTGGTTATACTTTTGAGTATTTACTCTAAAAATAATATCAATTAAAAAATTACATTTCATTTGGCTTGTCTATAATTTTACCTTTATTTTACATTCTCTAACTCTTTCTTTTGTCACTAGCGCTTAAATGTGACATTTCAAGATGCATATTCTGAGGCAATAAAAGTTTTGGCAATTTCTCTACCACACATTACAATTTAGCTAGATATTCTACAAGAGTCTCTATCTACACTAGTATTCAAAATTAAGAAAATTTGCCTATCTTTGTTATTTTCTTGAAACGTACTGAACTAAGCATAAAATTAATAACTTCCATACAAAAATTAAAAATGTCATACGTAAGTTTATACGTGCGTGTGGGCGTGCAAAAGAACAGCCTTATAAGTGCATGTAGCAATTTCCAAACTGTGTTCACTCCTCCATTGAGATCCATTGAGAGTAACTCACAATGGATCCAATATTCTGGATCCAATATCCAATATTCTTCTGGATCCAATATCCAATATTCTTCTGGATCCAATATCCAATATTATGTCTGGATCCAATATTCAAGAGCATAATGGCCAGTGTAGATTGATATTTTGTCAATTACAGCACAGGAGTAACTGGTGTGGGAAAACTTCTCAGATCTCACGTTATTTTCATACAGCTTCTAAAAACCTCGAATTTCAAACGTAACTGTTATCAGAAGGTAACATGCAAAAATATTAACTTCAAAACATAGATCTGTAGGAAACCATTCTATCCGTTAATATACCTCGGTCCACTCTAACCAATTCATTTTCGGTGTACATCTATCTAAAAAGAACCAGGAACCCCTCTACCCATTATCAACATCTGAGAAAGAGACCACTAGGACAATAGAAATTTGATGGTCTGAGCAGGATTCATGTTTTATTGGAACGCAGATCTCCATATCTATATGACTGCCATGGAGTACGAGGAGATCTTGGAACTCTATGTTCGCCTTTTCAGTGAAGCAGTTGGTCCTGATTTCATTTTAAAAAATCGATAACGCAAATCCACACACGCTTATCTGGTTGACGAATGTCTGGAAAATGAGGGATTGATCCATCAGATCTCCGAACTTAAACCCTATCGAGCGTATCTAGAACACTCTAGAGGACGATGGTAACTCATATTTCACTTCCTAGAACCAACTAGAACCTAAAAATAGTGTTATTGTTGTAGTGGGAACAACTTGCACAGGGAATCATAAGCAACCTGATTTCCAGTATAAATTTTCATTGTGAGGGCCATACTATAACTATGAGATCATACCTCCGTTAACCAATTTTTAATTCGATAATTTAAACTTTGTTTCAATCATTCAGTAATGATGAATCTTACACATGACTCTGATAATATAGATGTATTATCATCACTTGTAAGATTCATCAGCATACATACTCTCAAAAAAATATATAATCTATTGTGTATGTGTTTTATCAACTTAAATATATGCCTTATTTCCTTTCATTCTATCCGGTAGATCTGGAGATAATAGACAAAAATTTAAAATTCTCGTAATTTTATACTCCAGTGTAGAAAGGCATAAAGTATAAGTTCACAGTTTATTAAAATATTGTTGAAAATTATATTTAAATAAATTATAGTTTTGATTTCATTTAATCTGTCATACTATCACTTAATGTTAGCTTTTAGCCTATTTTAATAATATTATTAGCATGATCTGATTTTATCGAACAAGTTAGATGATTTTCAAACAATAATATTATCCTTAATATTATTTAAATTATATTATTATATATATTGGGGGACCTGACGGACGAGTGACTAGAGCTCTGGAACTCGGTGCCACAAGTTTCGGGTTCGAGTCCCGACGGTGCTATGGATATTTGGAGTGGTTCTAAATTCACTTAAACCGTAGGTTACGGTCTAATATGACTGTACAGCGTTGGGCTTAGGACTGACTACCCTATCCCGTAAAAGAAAAACATCTCTTGTCTCGAAATCTGCCAGTAGGCAGACGGCCTTGCCCAATATGGGGCTGTTACGCCACTAATGATGATGATGATTACATATTTTATTATTTATTAATGTTATTTAAATTTAATTATTATATTATTCAAATTGAACATTATTTAAGGGCGTGTAGTGTGTCCTAAAGTGAAACATATTTGTTTCTAAAATTGTTAAATAATTTTGTTAAATTCGTTAATATATTTTCTTTAAATTTTTATGCATTTGTATACTTAGTTTTTTATGTTAATAAATTGATAGTCATTCAATGTTTGCATAAATTATACATTCTTTACGAAAATAATTCAACAAAAATTCAAAACTAATTAAGAAGTCTACAATTTAGAGAAGTAAGGATCCCTGTAAGGTCAAAATTTTTCACAACCATTGAGTCTCTATAAGATGACATCTTATTAAAAGGTCAATAATAGAGTATTATGTGTTTTGAATTAGGTTCGTTAACACTTTTCCTCTAATAACTCCTGCATCAAAAAAGATACAAAACAGTCGTTTTGTAGTATGTGTGTGTGTCGGCGCCAGATTTCGGACGCCACGGCTCGTTGCCATCCAAAGGACTGAAAAAGGGGTGGTGGAGTCACTAATGGAACGGATTGCCTGTGTGTTGTTTGGAGTTTACGCCAGTGATTCATCGCTGTGTCAGTGGATTCTCGTCTCGTTGCGTAGTAGGAGTTTCCCTACATTTAGGCGCAAAAGGAAATTACAGGGCTCTTTTGTGGACGCTCTTCTTTCTGGCTGCGACGCAAAAATGTCGCGCTTCCTTTCATCTCCTTTATGAATTGGTCGGGAATTTATTTGATGACAAATTTTATGTACATATATATATGAGAGACGGTGTGAGAGATAAATTGCGTGCAGATTTATACTTTTAGATAATTATTTATTTGGTTGCTTTTTAGCATTTCTCGATGGGTTTTCTTTTTCAATATTAAAATGCTCCACCAAACCAACTGTATTATTCATGTAAGCTAATGCTTCAGTGAGTAATAAAACTCAGATGAATAAGAAGTACTTAGTAAATAGTATGTTATTCGAAGGCTCCTTTTACTCAGAGTAACTTTATGGATCCCATCACACTGAAACCTCAATAATAACTCAAATTAAGAAAGATACCAAATATTACCAATATTACCAATAAGATGGCCAAATATTACCAATAAGATGGCCTTCCATGTGAAACTAAAATAACACGTCTTAAAATCGCACTCCTTTGGAATCCTAGACGGGCAGTAGATCAAACTTCTGATTGGTTGGTTTTCCGCGTTTAGTATCCGGCGGGAACTCCTTTATAAGTTAAATTCACTTTTTCTGTAATTCCAATCGATTTTATGATTTGTGGCATAGGATAACTATAATGATTATTCATAACATACCATAACTATAACTGATAATTCATTACATTTCAAAGAAAACAGTATACTTACACGTGCTAAACTAAAATTCATAAACAAATACTTTTTTTTTTACCAGTTACAATGTAGGGGGATTTATTTTCTTATATTGTTGAATCGGTGAGCCTCATGTCTATTTATGTATCTCACAAACTGCCCATCGTTGGGGAAGGGCGATCTGAGTAGCTGTCCTTTTTTTGGTTATCTCCCATACATTTGTATGGGAGATAATCGAAAACTCCCACAAGGTAGCCTGATTATCGAGTCGACATTTTTTACATTTATTGTCACAATCGCCATTGAGTTTTCTCGTTTCTGAAATGGGTGATTATAACATTGTGGATTAAAACTTTCGACCTTCCTACACGCTAGCAGCATTTCTTTCTACTACTACATCTACTACTACTACTACTACTACTACACCACATCACCGTGCCTAGAGCTAAGTTGGCCCTATACAGTTTGGGAACGATGTACGTGAGAAGTATGATTGGGCTTTGTTTCTTTTTACAGTCGTAGGAGAAGTTTGGTTTGCTCTCTACGGTCATCTTGTGCCCACGAGGCTACACAGACCACTACTACTACACCACACCACATCACTGTGCCTAGAGCTGAGTTGCCCCTATACAGTTTGGGAATGATGCGGGTGAAAGGAAAGGACGCACGATGGAGGCGGGAAAGTTTTGCATAATTCACTTTTTGAGGTACAAAAAGCTGAACAATGGGGAAAATTCATACAAGAACTGAACTAAATGTCAAAAATTTAAAAAATTGAAGGCTACACAGACCCAGGACCCACGGCTTAAAGTGGATTCCTAACCCCTACAAGCATCCATGGCCCCTCCGGTACTCGAATCCGAAACCTGTGCACTTGGCCATTCAGGCCCCATTCGTTTCTAGGCTACGATTCGGCCATGAAGAGTGGTGGTTAAATCTCATAATCAACTCTTTAATTGTTAACTTTATAATTGTTTTGTGGTGCGCCCAAAAGTGAGGGGCAGGGAGGGCATGTAAATATATCTTCATAAAGTTCTTTTAATCTATATTATAACTTTGTAAACGAAATCATTTTTTTTTTTAAAGCTGCGTCTGGTTTTGTTAAATGCGATTTTAATTCATAACAGAATGCTCCGTAGTTGCTTTTCCAACTGGCAATATTAATTCTAAGAATTATTCATTTTAAATAATCTCCCTTTACCACAAAAGTTTGCCATTAAGTACCGTTAAAAAGGTTAAAATTAAGTGCATTATGATGAGAAAGATTTCCGGTAGGAAACTTTTTTCGTACTAATGGTAACTTAATAATTAGTTGTGGATCTTTAAGTTATCCAAATATGATTGTTTCAAACATTGCGTTTGCTATAGAAAAAAATTCGAAGAAACTATTAGTTGCAATAAAAAGAATCTTCCATTTTTACCACACACAATTTAAGTTTATCGGCATCTTCACAAACGTTACCTGTTAATGAAGAAATTTTATGTGGTGAGCCTTTGACAGTGTGAGGTCCGTGTGGTTTTCGGCTGCTAATTATTATATCAAACATGATTATCCTGGCGACAGGAGCCGTCATGTCACACCGCAAGTCAATGTCTCGTGAGATAAAAAATGGCGGCAAACTCGTGCACAACGAGTAATTTGTATCTTATTTGTTTTAACAACGTTTTAAAAAGTACCGCAGTCTCTCTTATGTGGTTACTCTTTTTTAAACTATGAATCTTCTTGCAATTTTTCGGTAACGTTTCCTGAAGTGCGGTAGACAAACAAAATAATAAATCGGAAGTATTGTAAAAATAGTGGCGGCGCCAAAAAAAAAAAAAATTTTTTTTTACAATGTTATAATTTAAATGTACGTAGAACTTCCAAATTTGTTTCTGGAAAATCTCCAAAGTACGGTTTTTCGTGGTATATTTCATACGGAACTTTGTCCAATTTTAAACCACGCTTTTTTCCCATTTAAAAATGAACTCTATTAACAGAACGACTTAAAAATATAATTGAATTTACCGGAAAGATCTACTCATCATATACTTTTTAGATAGAAATTTATAATAGATTGATGAATTCTCGTTCATATAACATATAAAACTAAATCAAATTAATCTGGAAAGTATAAATTGTTTTTTAATTACCAAACACTAAAAACAATAATTGCAAGGGTTATGTATCTGCATAACCCTTGCAATTATGTTAACCCTTGCATAATAATTGCAAGGGTTATGCTGTCACTTACATTTATTGTAACTTGGCCTCGAGATGTACACTTAGTCATAAAATTCATTGAAAAATATTTAGCATATATAAACGTTATGTTGTAATACATTTCTTTATATATATATATATTAAAAAGTAATGTATAATAAAAAAATCGGAGAATTCGATATGTTATAATACGTTAATTTAATAAGTGCTATAATATTTGGTCCCCTTTTCGTAGTACCCAAATGCCAAAGTGAGTTTTCAAATAATTTTTAATTGTTAGAATTTTTTATTTTCAATGAATTTTCTAATTCATTTTTTATATTCTTCACTAATACATATTCATACAAAAAGGCCTGCTATTGTTAATGTATTAGCGGACTAATGGCCAATAGGCTAGAGCTCTGCCTTGGTAAAACAGACTTTATGTTTAATTCCTGGCTGTGTCATGGATGTTTGCGAATGGTTCGGAATATACACTAAACTGTAGGTCCCGGTCTAATGAGCTTAAAGTATGAAAGAAATGACTGTAGATCGACAAATCAAGCTTTTAGTCTATTACTTGAAACAACCACATATTCCCTTTTAGAGTTGTTTTTAACAAAGTATATGTTATTGGCCATAAATATTGTACAGATTTTGAAAAAAATTATACTTATAATGATGCTACTTTCAGATTACCAAGTATCCGATCTTTCTGACTACGATGGAATAGAAAACATTGAATGAATTATCTTTTAATTATTATTTAATTATTATTATTGAATGAATGATCTTTCAATTATCCATTACATTTTTTAAATCTTTCAACAATTATTCAATCTATTAACTACCGATTATATTTTTAAATCAATTACCAATATTTTTAATTTAGTTTCATAACACAAGATTTAGTATTTGGGCAAGATTCCTTTTAGTCTTTATCGCTTTCTTTCCCCAGCAATGCTCTTTCTTTTCTTTTTGCAATGGACAATCCAAGATAGAAGCTAACGGCTGTTGCGCAGCCACGGAGCTTCAACAAAACTCAAATCATCATATCGAAAGAGAAGCATTGGCATGGTTCTGTAGTTTGTGCTTTTCTGTTCACCGTCTTTTCCATCGTAAAAAAAAAAAAAATTATGCTTGATTTAATTATTTTTTGTTAGTTAATCTTTATCACAAGAAAAAATGTATAAAAGTAATTCCAAAGCTTTTACTGAGATTATCCTATTATCTCTGCTCTATTCAAAACAAAATGTTCAGTAGGAAAGAAAAAAAAAGATATTGTATCCCTACACCGCAGAGACTCGAAATAAAATTACAATTTAAAATTAAATAAATTAATTGCAGGTGCGTCAAGTAATTTGTTCACCTACAGTGTAGCTAAATTTAATATATTTTAAAGCTCAGTCGTGGTTTCTTTTCCGTACTGCCCAATTCAATTATTATAATGGAAGTTTTGCTCATATAATTTGAACATATGAGATAGGATGTACATACGATTTTCATCTATTTATTTTGAAAGAAAAAGGTGGATTTAAATATTGTGTTGTTTTCAAGTACTTTAGTACTTTTATTATGTTTTACACATTGCTTTTCCTGTCTTGTATGTGGATCTTTGAGATTCATGCTTGCTGGTGCTGCTTTTTATCTCAGTTTATCCAAAAATGTTGTTAAAAATACTGAGGTAAAAGAATAGAGAACAAAGTTGAACATTTTATATTTATTTTAAAATTTGTACTCTGAACATTTAAGTCTAAAACTGAACATTTTTATACTCAAAACACGAAATTCTTGATTCCTTTTGCTTATGATGAAACGCCAAAACAAATTGTCACTTTAGTATAGGAGTAAATCTCACAAAGATTGATTGGTTACATCACATCTTCTGTGATCTTCTAAGTTATATGAGCCATTTAAAAGTCAATTTTATATAATTTACCATAAAAATTTAACAAAAGAAGTTATTTTATTAAGAATTTGTTAAAAACTTTTTAACAAAATCACATATAGTTTACAAATTGTTTCATTTGTTTTTATTTTGAGTTTCTGGATGTAATTTTATCAAAAGCTTCCTTCTAGTTTTTTATAGGAAAAAAATTTTCATTTCATGCAAATAAAAGTTAGACTTTTTGACCTTTATGTGACACATATAGACTTTCTTCATTTCATGTGTAAAATAACGCTGAGGTTTGCTGATTGTTCTTCTTTATACAAACTTTGCATTTAGACAATGATATTCATAAAATTAAATTTTTATAATTTGCAATTCTGATACAGAACGATTTATTACACTATCTTATTGTTCTTTGAGTCAGGGGCCGAAACAGCCTAGTAGATAATACGCTGAATTTCTACACTGGTATAGCCTAGTTTTAAAATCGGTAAATGAAGCCGAACCGAGTGTCTATGCTGGTATGGGCACAGTAAATCCATAGGCCGAAAGTCTTTCCATTGACTCTAGGAGATTGGGAGGATGATATGACTCCAAATAGATAAAAATAGACAGTGTAAACTCCCTGGGGTAATGCAATACTGGGTAATGTTAATAGTGCCAAGACATATCTGTCGTAACAAGGCTAAATAAAACCTCAGGGTCAAAGTGCCTGACATTCGGAAATTAACATCGACAATGTTTCGCAAAGGTTTATATGTATAAACAGATTTGTGGTATGGTTTACTTAACCAGGCTAGAACATATTTTTTTTTTTTTTTCTTCGGTTTCTTCAGCCTGTTTCGTTGAACCAGTGCAAACCTTCAAGAAAAGTTGCTTTTCTTCTTGATCTCACCATTGCTTTTATTTTTGATTTACCTAACGATTCGTTTCCACCAGAACCGCAGAATAGAATGCTCACAACTACTTAATTCCTTTTGTAATCAAAGAAATCACATCTCTCATATTTCCATCCATCCCAGAAATGCACGTTAAAAATGAGTCCTTCGCCTTTGGCTATTCCCACTTTCTTTTCATTTACATGTGCTTCCTGGAATTGAATGCTGCTGGCCACAAATTAGTTAATGTCACTTTGCTCTGTAACATTATCTCTGCACCATATTTCAGAACCTTCAGGGAATTTGTTTGCTCGAAACGAGAGAATACTCAGTTTCTGAAAACAATCTTCCAGTATTTTCCTTCAGCCACAGGGTGCCGCCGAGCTGACCAAGCCGTAGATGCAGAGTGGAGGTCAGTCGCCCCAGGTCGTGGTGGTGCCACAGCTTGCTGTAGAGCGTGGGCGACGGCTGGCAGACAGAGTGTAGCCGAACCTTTTCTTTGTGTTTCCCAATCGTTCGTTTTATTTGCACGAGGTGAAGAAATAAATCAGACGAGGCGAGAATGCTTCAACAGCGCTTCATTTTTATGGGCTTTTTTTTTTCTTTTTTTTTAAACTTATTCGTTGTCTATCTTTAGAATTAGACTATTTGTGGTGCTGAATGACTTGTGGTTTATGTACAAAAACGTGTAAAGTACCACGTGTTAAATGACAAACTTATCTTTAATATTTTGATGTGGAAGTACAGAATCCAAAAAAATTGATAAATTACAAAAACTTGCTTAAAAATACTTAAACGAAATAGTTCGGAACCACTTGAACCGAAGGTCCCGGCTTAATTAGCCTAAATGTGCAACAAATGAACGTAGAGCGGCAAAAAAACCAAACTATACGGAATTACAAAATATAGATCAGGAGTTGCCTCATTCCCTAGAATAGCGCAATTTAGGGAAAGCAGAATGGCTTGTAGCTTATATCGAAAAGGAAAATAAAAAGAAATATTAAACCACTCACTGATTGATAAAGTTATCGGCTTCTTGATATTTTGTGTGACTTTTAAAGAATCCAAAATTGGATACATTACAAACTGGAGTAAAAATGCTTCTAAACGAAATAAAAATGGAATTATTTATCAACTCACAATGTACTATTACAACCAGACGAGTTCGAGTTGCATTGAAAAGCCGTGGATGTTTGTTAGCTGTTCGAATTCACTTTAAATCGTAGGTCCCACTTAATAACCAGTAGGGCGTTGAGCGTAGGTATATGAACCCTACCCTGTTAAAAAAGAAAACATCTCCCCGTCTCGAAAATCTACCAATAGGCAAACGGCCTAGGCCCACCATGGCTCAGCTCCAATGAAGAAGAAGAAATAGGTGAGCGTATGTTCTACTAGTATTTACCAATTACAAGAAAAACAATAATTTTTAGTACCGTATGATTGTTTGCGTGTACTAGAAAGTTTCATTATTGTATCTTCATCATTATTTTGCACTAGTTTTATTATAAGCAATCTAGTTTTTTAATAACCATAGGATGCCACTAAAATGCATTCCCTACTAAGTGTTAAGTAGTTTACAAACTATTTAATAACTAAAGGTGCAGCATCCAGTCACAATAATCCCTGCTGCGCCCTTTCCTGTTGGTACATAATGACTGGGTCAGCTCATAGCAGCCTGGAGGGCCAATTTGGCTAACGCCTGGCTTTCGGTACCGACAGGCTTCAGGTTCGAATTCTGGCGGTAGATTGATGTTTGTTAGTGGTTCGAATCCACTCCCTCCTTAAACTAGCAGGTCCTGCTTCCAATTAGGCCTAAAGTGTACACAAAACAACCTTAGAGTTAAAACCAAACCACAATGGAATGGTGAAAAGGTATTGAATCTGGATGCGGGATACTTGGTTTTTCAAGATACGTCAAATACACTCGGATATTTCACGTCTATTGGCAAATAAAAGAGACAACAAAATAGATTGCCTTACATATATAAATATATAAACAACAAAATAGAGATTGCATACAGATTGCAAGTTTAAAGTCGACATGTGTCGTCCCTCCCTTATATGGCACTGAAAATGAAAATTGGTTATATATGGCTCTTTTTATGCTTGTGCTCAAGAAATTTATGAAGGGATGGCATTTATGTTCTTTCCAGATACGCAGAAATTTATTTATTTGTTGTATTGAATGAATATAAAATGTTTTAAAATCGATATTATTGTGAGTATATTTGTGGTTCAGGTAAACCTGTTTATATCATGTTAGATTGGTGAGATTTCCATTTGGATGAATGCATCATAATACTTGCCTATTGGGATGCCATTTTAATCCATTTTAAAAACTAGTCTAGATTTATATAAATTTTTGTAACTTAATATATGCAAAGATAGCTATTAGTATCTTGGCCATTATCTATCTTATACTATTGGCGAGAGAGTGGAAAATGATAAACTTAGATCCTACCACAAACAATTAACATATCATAGAACTATTTTCAAAAACAATTGCTTCAATTTTATTACTACTCGATGATTGGCAAGCATTTGAGAAGTTTGTGGAATTCTAAGGAATCTTCACATTCTATTCTGTTGGGTCTTTTCTTTACTGCAAGTTTGATCTTGTGAACGATTAACTCTATTAGGCGCCTTGTAAGAACTAAAGCCGAAAATGGCACAGCTTGTATTTCCATTATTACGCTTTAGATGTTTTGGCAAACACATGGAATTGCTTCACTTGAACATACCGTAAGT
>BPLR01017451.1:0-26732 GCA_021605095.1 Caerostris extrusa
GTAATAAAAGTGTTTCGAAAAATAATGGGGAAATATTTGAGCTCTCAAGTTCTTAAAGCAAAGTAAAATGTCTGGAAAATAATATCCTTTCCAATTTTTTTTCTGTTTCTCAATGTAAAGATAACAATATTGTTTTCGAAGTATGAATTCAGGAAATTAAAAATACACTTAATATTTAAACTTAATTGGAAAAATTAAATAGTATTTATTCAACAAACTGTATTAGGAAAAAATCTGATTTTCGGTACTTTTAATAAAATAAATTACTTAAAAAAATTACTTACAAGTAGAGTTTTTAATAATTTGAAAATTGAAATAACATCGTTTTAATTATTAAAAATAAAATAATGCGAAATATTTTCTAATTATTTTAATTAAAAATATTTTAAAGATAGTAACAATTAATTAAATAAACATAAATTGTCGGTCTGAAAATTTTTGATAATTATTAAATGAGAAAAATTATATATATATATATATATATAATATTACAAATTTACATGTACCTTAAATTCATATTTGATAAATTAGTACAAGATGATAAAAAAAAGATATAAAAACAAAATTATCTAAATCGGGAGTATTAATGCTTTAATTACAAAATATTACATATTATACATTATATATAATACATATATAAGAATATTTTGAATAAGTTTGAAAACTTTTTGGCAGCCAGGTGCTAATTTTGTCTTGTTATCAGTTAAAATTATGTGATTAATGATCAAGATAAATGTACTTAAGAATAAAATTTTAATTTTTTTTTCCAAGCCGTTTCTGAAATAAATTCAGTAAACTAAAAATTAAACAAATTTATTCTGGAGCTATTAAAATTTTTAACGATAGTTTTGCAGCGTTCGTATAACGTATATTTTTTTATTCTTATAACATAAAATAATCAGCTTGATTGCCATATGTATTTAATTTTTTCAATTTCCTTCTATTAGCTGACACTATCCTATATATATCTTGTTCAAATTTTCAATCGTTAATAAAATAATATTATTCATCCACCAAGTTCAAATACATTTTTTAACTTTTAGTAGTGGATGACACTGATGAATACAATTTTTTCAAATAATAATTCAGTAATTAAATTTAATTAATTAATTATATTTTTTTATATTTAAGTTGCATGTATCTACCGATAGATGGCGCCAGATAAACTTAAAACCAATGAAGATTATTTATAAAGGACTTTTTGCAATATAGTGAAAAAAAGTAGGAATTTACTTAATTTTTTTTTTATATTACTTGTTTTAATTATGCAGTATTGTTGTTCTTAACACTAAACATTCAGCTATTGATAGTCATGTGTGGATTTTGACTCTCCATCAGCTTTTCTATCAATGTATCTTTATTTTCCAGTTATTTGTGAAACATTAATTAAAAATGAAAAATAAACTATAGCAGATATAAAAAATAATCAATGATTAGTAAGTGCATTAAACATAAAAGTTTACATATCAATATTGCTTCCAAATATAAAAATAAAAATTATATTAAATATAAATTGATAAATAAGTTTACTGGATATCAATTTGACTTATTTGAATATTTATTTAACCTTTCTTATAAATTATTAGCTATCCTGAGGTTGCTATTTATCATTTAATACAGTGTGAAATTAGAATACAAACTAAAAATAATTTTCTATGCATTAAGCTTACAAAATGGAAAAAAAAGCAGAACTAAAGAATGATAATAAAAAAAAAAATTTTTGCACAAAAATAAAAGGAGTCTTATTATTATTCAATACAATCAGTCTCTACAAATATTCAGGTGAATATAGACGTTGGCAATATTTCCCTATGACGGCATCAGGAATATTTTAGATGCAAAAATATTTTGCATCAAATTTCAGTCTTTTAACACGGTACCATTCTATGTCGTAACCATATACTCACATTCATGTCAAAACTAAAACATATATTCTGTCCATGCCCTCATGTTTAATTTACATTTTCCCCATTAATCACATAAACAGCGGTGTTAGATTTGTGAGACAGTGAATAAATTCTACAACAACGCATATATTTTAAAATTTTGAGTCTTTTCTTTTCGTTTCATAAAGTCCTTTACCATATGTGTACTCATTTTTACTGTATTATAATATATGTGTACTCATTTCATTCAAGTATGGTAATAATATATGTGCACAAATTTCTACCGTATGCTAATGCCCTATGTAAACCTATTTCTACAGTATGATAGTAATTCTATTTTGTCATAGTTTGTCCAACTAATTTGACATTGAAGTTTTTAGAAGGATCATAATAAAAATTATTGGATGTGGAAGCTTTTCTGCTAATTAATAAACAATATTTTTGTTATTTTCTTCATACTTCAATGTAATATCAAAAACCCATTTCAGTATGGGGGTTATTTATTGAGTATATATTTTCTATTGTTTAATGAATTGATATTTTTAGTATAAATAACGGAAAGTTTGGTATTTATGAATAAAACAGTTTTTGAACTTAACCTCGTTTATATTTTTGGGGAGTTATGTTCTTTCCATAAAAAAAAAAAAATATATGCGTTTACTTTCAAAATAGATTTTTCTTATTTATAAATAAATATGACAAATTGCATAACATTTTGTTTGTAAATTTTTAATAATTAAATTTGTGGTTTTTTGTCTTCTTTTTTTGTCAAAATCATTTATGACAAAAAAGCAAAGTAAATAGCAAAAGGACGCTGGTTACTAATAAGAAAATCATAAGAATAAAATTGCAAATTTATAGCATACAAAAAGGTACTGCCGCTTACTCCTGCTACAATTATGGTAATCTTTTTTAGAGTATGAAATAAATGAATGAAGAATTAGAAAATACACTCTAGATTATTTAATGATACCTAAATAATAATAATAATATTTAATGATACCTAAATAATAAATACCTAACCAAATTTTATTGTAATGCGGGTTTTCCACTAAATCTCCACTATATTTATTCTTTGTTCTGTACTCAGCTTATAGTTATGTGTTTGCAGAAAAAAATGCGTATAGTTACACAAATTTAAGCAAATACAAATAATTTCAAATACACATTTATGTTTACGAAAGATTTTTATAGTATTAATTGTTTAATATTATGGCTTTTTGTTAATTAATTTAGTACTGAAATCGTAAAGAAAAATTAACTAATGGATTGCAACTTAGTTCATTTTTTTATTAATAGATATTAGTACCACTGGTTACTAATACCCAACTAATTTGAAATTAAAGTTTTTAAAAGTATCTAGACAAAAATAGTCATTGATAGAAGTAATTAATAGTAAACAATGTTCTGCTTTTTTTTGTTGCTGATGATAGTGTAATAATAAAATTTCCATTATTTTTTTCTATTGTTTATATAAGATTTAGTTTTTAGTAGTTTACTTTTTATATAACATGTTTGCAAAACAAAAATATTTTTCACAAAAAATATGTGAAATTAACAATTTAAATACTAAATAATAATAATTTTAATTATAAATTTGTCTTTACAAATTTTTGTTATAGTACTAACTCATTTAATACTGAGTATTTTTGTTAATTGATTTGGATATTGAAATTGTAAGAAAATGAACTAATGTGGATTACACATTAGTTCATTTTTTTATTAGTAAGACATTAGTAAAAAGCTGGTTACTAACGCCATAGTAATTTGAAATATAGGTTTTTAGAAGGATTATAACAAAATATTGATGGAAGTTTGCTAATTATTAATAAACAATGTTTTACTTATTGTTGATAATTAACGTAATAATAAAAATTTCTATTATATATTTTCTATTGTTTATGTAAGATTTAGTTCGTAGTAGTTATTCTGCTTATATATCATGTGTTTTCAAAACAAAAATTTTTTCACAAAACAATTACGTACAGTTAACAGTTTAAAAATAAGAATCGTTTCTATTATAAATTTACATTTTTACAAAATGTTTTTGTTATAATATTATCTCTTTAATAATATATATTTTTGTTAATTAATTTAGTACTGAAAATCTAAGAAAAAGGATTAAATCTATGTAAGGAATTCAAATTCTTTACTCCATTAATTATAAAATATTTGAAATGTTTGTTTTATGTTAGATGTTTGACATTTTAAAACATTGTTTATTACTACTGTTGTATTTCCTGAAAGCAATTTATTTGTATGCTCTGGTACTCATCTAGACATACTCGTGGTACCCAGGGGGAAAGTCATTTTTTGTTTGTATCAAGGACTTTTCACATATATAGGATATCACGTAAATAAAGAGACGTCCATGATTTTAAACATTTTATTTTAAACACAGGTTCACGAGTATTCATGGGGACAATACACGCGCACAAAACAAGCATAGGGCAAATATTTACAAATATAAAAGATATTTCAGGAACATTAGGATTGTTCATCAGTTTATTACATAATTTTTTTTTATTTTTCGCAATTCTAATTCCGTAGGTGGCTCTGAAGTCCACTACAGTTACAGTTAATATTGTCCGATGTGGTTTGTTATAATGCTTATAATTATAAAAAATCATTTATAAACTATTTATTTTATTTATATTTTATTGTCTTCTTTATTACATCCTTTGCAAAATTTATTATTTCTGTTATCCTGTAACCTTTGTGTCAAATGAGTCGCCAAGATGCCAAGTAAGCATAGTAATGAATGCACCAGGTAGTTTTGCGATAAATTGATATTACGCCAAAATCTTTTATTGGGAGGCCAAATTGCCAATAAACAAAATGTCAGCTGAAGTTCAGTGTCATTTTAAGACTATCATTAACATTTATCGCCAAACATTGCTATTAAGCTAACATTGGTAGCCAAACAACTATTATGTCAAAGTTTATTCCTGAAAGTGCTTTTAATCCAAAGTTTATAGCTTTAACGCCAAATATTATCATTATTCTGTCAAAATTTTAATCCTTGAAATACTTTATCACCAACATTTATAGCTTTTATCGCCAAACTTTTCACTGAGGGAATTTTGTTTTTTAAATTACTTTTACGCCAAAGTTAATGCTTTGGGGCAATTTTTATCACTAAAAAATTTTATTCTTTGAATACATTTCCATAAATGCTATCGCTTTTGCTATCTTCAATCCTAATCTCTTTATTAAAAGAATATTATGGAATACTAGAATATTCTACTCATTTTATGCACATAAAATACCTCATTCTTGTATTTACATAGATATCTGTAAATATTTTTCATATATATTTGAACTATCACCAAATCCATGCAGTTGCATGAACAATTGCAGTTGCTTTTTTATTTACTTAATGGAAATATTTTATTTTGCATTTTTTTATTAAACTCTTATGTGATGTGTTTGTAATTATTCTATTTTTAATATTTTAAAAACAATTATTTAATACTAATTGGTGACTTTTGCAAAAGTTTAAAAATGCACTTTTGCTAATTTGATTTATCAAATAATTCTTATAATTTTATTTGTACAATATTTATGTACGATATTTTATTTGAACAATATTTTGTACAATGTGTACAATATTTTGTACAATGTGTATAATATTTTATTTGTACAATATTTTGTACAATGTGTACCATATTTTGTACAATGTGTACAATATTTTATTTGTACCATATATTTTACAATGTGTACAATATTTTATTTGTACAATATTTTGTACATTGTGTACAATAATTTATTTGTACAACGTGTGCAATAGTTTGTACAAAGTGTGCAATATTTTTATTTGTACAATGTGTACAATATTTTATTTGTACAATGTATACAATATTTTATTTGTACAATATTTATGTTTATTTTTAATTTGTATTTTTACTGATGTGTTAAATGCAAATTTAGCATATCAGTAAAAATAAAATAGGATATCAATCAGTTTAAAGTAAGATTGTTTAGTTCTTGTCCACTATATCAAGACAGTTTTCATAGATAAATAATTTTTGCTAATACGCAGTTTATTAAGTTCTTGGATTTCTTTTAATGAAAATTATTTTGTCAAACAAACTTTTTTCAAACAAACTTTCTCATTATAAAAAGGAAGAAATGCAAATGAAAAAATAATATCTTAACACACTATACCGTGTCTAGTTCAAATTTCACTCTTCAATGGTGAGGTTAATGCAAATTTTATACAGAAAGCTTGTCTCTTTCTTTTTAAGATAATTTCCTGCTTTTTTTCTTTTCTTTCTTTTCTTTTTTTTTTTTTTTTTTTTTTATTATTAAGAAAAAAAGCCCTTCGATTATTTTCTAGAACTTGCAGATAAGCCCAGGGGCAAATTATATAAACTCGGTAGTTTAAAAACGAAAATAATTAAATGCAGACATCCGGTTTAACAAGATGAAATAAAAGAAGGTAAAAATATCTTCTATTATTAATAATATTTGTAATAAGTTCGCAAAAATTTAATAAATTCCATGGAAAATTTCGATAGTGGGTTAGTAGAATATATGTTAAGCAATATCGACATAGCAATAAAAGACTACCTATTTTATTAATGGTATATTATGTAATACATTTTCATTTTCTTTGCTGAAGTGTTAAAATAGGCATTTAAATTATAATTTATATGAATTTTTTTATACTTAGAAAATTTTAAATAAAATTAACAATCGTATTTCAAATTTTGCAATTACAGAATTATTTTTCATATTTTTTTATGAAAATTGGAAAACCAACAATTAATTTAAAATAGTTAAATAAATGAAATTTTAGTCATAATGAAATCTTAACAATTTTAAATTAATTGTTGGTTTTCCAATTTTTTCATTGAGTGTAAATATACAGAACATTGATGTGAAGTTAGAAGAATTAAATTTATATAAATAAATAAGTAAATAAAATTTTAGTCATGATGAAATCTTATTTATTTATATAAATTTAATTCTTGCTACCTTCACATCAATATTCTGTATAATGCCGTAAAGAATTTTACACCGAGTGAAAAATTGGAAAACCAACAATTAATTGAAAATAGTTAAAATTTCATTATGATTACTTCATTATTTATATAAATTTAATAACAAAAAGGAAACCATGTAAATATTGGAAAGAAACAGGTTCCACCAGAATCTTTTAAAAATATATTCATAGAGAAATTTTTAAGAAACTGAAAGATAATCTCATAATTAAATCTGAAGGCAAAATGGCACAATATTCAAGACAGCTGACCACGTAAAGAGGCGGTTGTCAACTTTCGATTAAGAATTTTTACACGATTGTCTTGCAGAACACCTTAATAGGATAGGTGTCCTCCCTTGAACACTTGCCCAATAAGTAGAGTCGGTACAATTAATACAGAACATGTTTTGAAATGTCCGGGACTGAACAGGGAGCTCAGTGCCAAGGAGAATTATATTGGGAGGCCAGGGGCCTCACAGACTAAAATAAAATGTCCACGTCCTTTATTTACTCTCTCCCCATTTGACTTTTTGTGATGTGTGAGACCGACTTATTGTCAATTGCTGTCTTGCTGTATATATTTTACTTTGTTCTGCTTGTTCCTTTTTTGTGTGTGATCCTTATTGTAATGGATTGATTTCCAATACAGCAATATGTTACCACAACATATAAATTTAATTCTTGCTAACTCACATCAATAGTCTGTATAATGCCATTAGACTTTTACACCCAGTGAAAATTGGAAAACCAACAATTGTGAAAATAGTTAAGATTTCAATATGGCTACTTCATTTATTTATTTATTGATATAAATTTAATTCTTGATATCTTAACATCAATCTTATCTGGTATGCCATTAGACTTTTACACCCACCGAAAAGAGAATAGAAATGATATGAATAAGTACGATAATAAAATGGTAATTCAAGAATTTCGTACAAAAAAATAAGACAATAGCGACTTTGATCCTTATGTATATCAGAGGACTTTGATTGCAAATACAATGCATTAAAAGTAGAGAAATTAGCCAAACATTTCAAAGCTATCTTTTTGACTTTTGTTTAGGTTAATCTAGATTTCATGGAAAATCGCAAGCTATTGTGTTTTTATCAAGATTAATTGTATTTTTTTCCTCATAGATTGAGATAGTATTGAATGTGGTTTGCTGATTCTTTCCGGTTAAATAGAATTAAGATGATACACCAATGGTGTTAAACATTCTAGTGAATATTTTTCCTACTTTTTTTAATAAGATTAATCCTAAGGTCCGTGAATTCGAAGTTATCTTGATGTATTAAGTATATTTTAATATATTGAGTATATTTTTCTTATTTATTGATTAATGGAAAAAGTTTTATGTTTCCAATGTTGGCATAGTTAATTTGAAACTTCTTAAACAATTTTATGCCACTGACAGAATTTATTAGAATTTCGAATGAGAGTTATCTATTTAAAAATTAGTAATTACAGAATATGTATAGGAAGATAAATAGTAATGAGACATTTGAACCAATTTCCGCTTTTATTAACTGAATTTATTTTAACTAAATATTAAACACTAAATACGAAAATGAATTCGAGTGTTTTGGTAGATAGAAAGTTCTTTAATGTTCCTTTCAATCTACCTTCTATATACTTTCATGAAAATTATTATTACATACTTCTACTTTTAAACTCCGTAAAAATTGTTATTGATCAGTAAACTTATCATTTAGCTAGCTATCTGGGCATGTTACTACTGCTTATGAGCCAAGTCCATCTATTGTAGAAAGCATTTCAAATAAAATAAATATATCATGTTTTTTAACTTATTCATGTATTAATTTAATTTTAAAATCTTCTTGTTTTTTTTTATATTTTAATTTGAAAATCATTTCATGTGTATAATTTTTAATTTGTTATTATTTTTAACTTATTTGTATAATTACTAATTTGTTTATTGAATTAATGTTATTAATTTAACAAATATATTTTTATTTTTATAATTAATATTACAATGAAAAATAATATTTTATTTTTAAAAATTAAAATTATAATATAAAACAACTTTATTTTTAATTTTTTAAAATTAATATTATTAATTTTAATTTTTAATATGATTATTAATTTGTTTATTAAAGAAACGATAACAAATTTATTACAATATAAATTGTAATAATGTATAAGTTCATTGTATATGAATTTACTACTTTTGAAAATATACATATTAATTAAAACAATGATAATAAATTTACTTGAATAGTAATATGACAACTGTAATTAAAAGCAATCTAGAAGAATTTTTATTAACCGCATTATTACTTGTCAAATTATAATTAACACTGGTTATGAGCCATGACATGTGCATCTACTGTAGAAAAAACTTTAATTAAAATAAATATAGAATATTATTTAATTTATTGATGCGAAAATTTAATTTTAAAATCATGTTTTTTATATTTTAATTTAAAAATTATTTAGTATAACTTTAATTTTTTTTATTATTTTTTTAATTTGTTTATCGAATTATTAATTTGTTTAGTAAATTAATATTATTAATAATTTTTAATATAATTAATAATTTGTTTATTAAGGAAGCAATAACAAATTTATTACACCATAATTTGTAATAATGTATGAATTCATTGCCTATAAATTCAATACTTTTAAATATATATATATATTAATTAAAGAAATGTTAACCAATTAACTTGATAGTCTTAAGATTACTGTAATTAAAAGCAATCTTCGACAATTTTCATTAACCGCATTAAAATAACCGCTTGCCAAATTATAATAATTTCAAAGAGATTTGTTTTTGTTTCTACACTTTTGAAAATTGTGTTTTACTTTGTAAAACACGAGGAACTTCATAATTAAAGAGAAATACTCTTTCAAAATAACTCCGCAAACATTTGATTACAAATTCTATTCAGCTTTTGATCTTAAATGCGAAGTCTTATAATCTTTTGATGATGTGATGCTCTTTTCATTTAACTCAAATAAATGACTCTGTAAAATAACTCAAAGAATTTGAGTAGATTTTCGTATTTGTTGTTTACATAATGAACGTTTGAAAAGCAAGTTTCTTTTGAAAAAAATTTATATCTTTTAAGAAAGATGTCTCTAAATTCTACTTAATGAACTAAATAATTTTGGCATAATAGCTGCGTATTTTAAAAACAGTATCCAAAAGATAAATTGAAATCTTACATAAAAATTAAGAATTAGCAATATGTGTTGCAATTCTATATGCAGTTTTGAATAGTAAAAAAAAAGGAAAATTACAAATAGATTTTAAATATTTATTTCTCATTGGTTAAAAATTTTTCTTTAAAGTTACAAGAAAGAATAATAATAATAATACATAAAACTATACATTTCACTATTATTTTAAGCATGTTAAATTTGTTGACAATAGGACAATAGTATTCTATTCAAGAAATGTTTTCAGTAACTGTAAATATTAATTTAAATTCTGAATAAAAAACGTTTGAAATAAATTGGATTTTTAGAAGTTAGAAATTTGCATAAATATAATTGAAATTCTATATTTGCAAATTAGCAAATGTTTTCGAACAAGAATTTAGAAGTTTACTGAAATACTACTTAAATATTACGAAAGATATCTATTGAATAACATATATTTATGAAATTTTCATTTATTTTCCAACTAAATTATGCATTGTAGACTTTATTTGCTTCAATTCAAAAAGGCTGCTATATCAGTAGAAACAATTATTTTCAGAAAATTTCTGAAAATAATATAAAATTTTCTTTTCTCTATTTTTGTTCATGAGGAATGATTTTAAAATTTAAATATTTAATTAAAATTACTTGACTTTAGTTATTAGATATTTAATTAAAAATTCAATATTGTCTTGTGAATTGTTCATATTCTATTGTTCATAAAGTTCCATTTTCAGTATACATATTATTCCAAAACTTAATATTTGATTCTTCAATACATTTGTCCTGACTGAATGGAATAATTATACCAGTATTAGTCAGTGGCAAATTAATTATTGTATTTAATTCATCTGTGCTATTTTTCTTTTTTAGCTTTGCAAGAAAACTATTTTACATTTTTTTCATTTTGTCAACAAAATTGCATTTATTTTAGCTATTCAGTATTTTTTCCAAAAGATTTACTAAAACTTTATTTAAAAAAAATTTTGAAGTCAATTATTTTTAACTAATTTTTACAGTATTTTTGAGTGGACAGAAATATTATACAAATTTTAAGAAATTAATTTAAAAACTGAAATGAAATTATTTTTGACAAATTGTCTCATACCACATTAATTGTTATTTAAACTCCTTTAATTATATATATATATATATTAATTAAAGATATGTTAACAATTAACATGGTAGTCATAAGACAACTATAATTAAAAGCAAACTAGGAAAATTTTCAACAACCGCATTAAAATAACCGCTTGCCAAATTATAATAACTTCAGAAAGATTTGCTTTTTTGTTTTTTTACACTTTTTAAAACTGTAAAACACGAGGAACTTCATGATTAAAGAGAAATTGTCTTTCAAAATATCTCCACAAACATTTGATTGCAAATTCTATTCATCTTTTGATCTTAAATGAGAAGTCTTATAATCTTTTGATGTTCTTTTCATTTAACTCAAATAAATGACTTTGTAAAATAACTCAAAGAATTTGGGTAGATTTTCATATTTGTTGTTTACATAATGACCGTTTGAATAGCAAGTTTCTTTAAAAAAATTTTATATTTTAAGAAAGATGTCTCTAAATTCTACTTAATAAACTAAATAATTTTCCATAATAGCTGCGTTTTTAAAAACTGCATTAGAAAGATAATTTGAAATTTTACATAAAAATTAAGAATTAGCGATATGTGTTGTAATTCTATATACAATTTTGAATAGTAAAAGAAAAAGGAAAATTACAAATAGATTTTAAACATTTATTTCTCATTGGGTAAAACATTTTCTTTAAAGTTACAATCACGAATAATAATAAAACTATGCATTTCTCGATTATTTTAAGCATATTAAATTTGTTGACAATAGGACAATAGTATTCTATTCAAGACAAGTTTTCTGTAACTGTAAATATTAATTGAAATTCTGAATAAAAAACGTTTGAAATAAATTGGATTTTTAGAAATTTGCATAAATATAATTGAAATTCTATATTTGCAAATTAGCAAATGTATTCGCATAAGATTTCAAAAGTTTTCAAAAATACTAATCAAATTAAATATTACGAAAGATATCTATTGAATAACATGGATTTATGAAATTTTGATTTATTTTCGAACTAAATTATGCACTGTAGACTTTATTTGTTTCAATTCAAAATGGCTGCTATAGGACTAAAATCTTTTTTTTTTTCAGAAATGTGTTGAAAATAATATTAAATTTTCTTTTTCTATTTTTCTTCATGGGAAATGATTTTAAAATTTAAATATTTAATTAAAATTCCTTGACTTTAGTTTATTACATATTTAATTAAAAATTCAATAGTCTAGTGAATTGTTCTTATAAATAGAAATTCATAAAATTCCATTTTCAGTGTACATATCATTTCAAAACTAAATATTTCATTCTTAACTAGATTTATCATAACTAACAATATGTAGATAAATTTCTGTGTGGTGTAATTGTACCAGTGCTAGTCAGTGGAAAATTAATTTCCGTATTTAATTTATCTGTATTATTTATTTTTTTAATTCTACAAAAAAAATAGTTTTTTTTTTTTATTTGCATCCTGATTGCATTTATTTTAACTGTTCAGTATTTTTCAAAGATTACAAAAGATTACTTCATTTAAAAAAATGTTTGAAAAAAATATTTGAGTAATCATTATTTTTAACTTTAATTTTTTGAAGTCTTGTAAATATTATCAATCAATTAGATTTTATATTTGCTTATTAACTTTGATAATAATACATTCTTTAAATTATTTAGTTTATTTTATTAAATGTTTTTATTCTGTGAAAGTATGGCAAATGTGCACTGCGAAAAAAAAATTATATTCATTTTAACGGTCTTGGCATTTTAAAACTAGCAATTTTTATGTATTTATTATTTTATTTATTTTTATTTTTTATTTATTTATTTTAGTTTTTGAAAAATATCACACGAAATAATTATTAATTTGGAACCCGCTTTGCAGGAAAAAAATTGCAAAAAAAAAAAAATTGTAATTGGATAAGCCGTTATAAATGGCTGGCTAAAAAACAAACAAATAAATAAATACAAATATAATCGACCAATATTCAGGTTATCCATAAAATTTAGAATTCAATGTAAGAACAAAAAACGCATAAAATCAATCTAAAAAATAAAAAAAAACTATAGAATTCCAAACGATTTTCTTCTCTTGAAAAATTTCATTTACACTATGAAATAAAAATCCGTTTCTTTCACCAAACGATCTTTTACAACAATTTTATTAATTTTTATTCTAAATTAATTTTTATTAAATTATTTACTAACTACAAAAATACTATTTACTAATTTGTAAATAAATTATTATTATTCAAAAATTTATTATTATTATTATTTACATAATTATTTTTACTATTATTTATCTAATTATTTATTATTTTGCAAATAAGTATTACTTAAAAAAGCCCGAGAAAAATTTTAAAAAAGGTCGTGAAAGAAATTTAATAAAAATTACAGATTTCAGTGAATCTGCCAAATTGAAAGTGGTCAATGACACGAAAAACACCGCTCTATTACATTTATTAATTTATAATTAATTAATTTATTTTTTTATTATTATTATTATTATTATATATTTACAGTATAAATTATTATTTTTATTATTTATCTAATTATTTACAATTTTGCAAATAAATATTACGTATAAAATATCCCGTGAAAGAATTTTTAAAAAAAGTCATGAAAGAAATTTAATAAAAATTACTGATTTTAGTAAAAATGTTAAATTGAAAGTGGTCAAGGACACGAAAACCCCGCTCCATTACATTATTATTAGTAATTAATTAATTTATTTATTTTGTTATTATCATTATTTATCTAATTATTTACTATTTTGTAAATATTACGTATAAAAACGCCCGTGAAAGAATTTTAAAAAGAAGGTTCAGGAAAGAAATTCAATAAAAATTACAGATTCAGTGAAATTTCAAATTGAAAGTGGTCAAGGACACGAAAATTCGCATTCTCCAAAGCAATATCTACATATTTTGTGGATAACAAAGATTATTTTCAGTCCTAAAAGATTAATAAAAAAAACCTTCATGTAGCGAGGTAAATTGAAATTTTATCATAGGGTGATAAAATTGCCATAATAATCACTGTCTTTTTTTTTCCCAATTAATTGATGTACGAATCATCTCTTTTCTGGTAATAATATCATTATGACAATTTTAGTAAAATTATATGTTCCTTTTAAAAATTAAAGTGTTTTAATCTATTGAAAAAATTCCACATACAAAAAATAAATATACCAGTCCTGATTCTACTTATTCAATGCTATAATTTTTTCTTATTTCATAATATTTTTCAATAATTACAAAAACATAAACATTATTAAACATTTTATGAAAACTGTAAAGATATTTACAATTAATCATCGTATTTACATTCCCCTTATGTTAAATTTACATTTGTAAATACTTATTGCTTTCTTTTAAATTAACTTCCTTCTACAAATCCAATAAACTATAGTGTTCTTCAAACTTCTTATTTTTATCCACTTCCGAATTCTTTGAATACACATCAAGATCAAACAAAATACCTTCTAAGTTGCCGTTTGATCTTATTTAGTTTATCTTTTGATTATTATTTATTTACATGTCTTAACTACTAAAGGGCACTAAATAAAGAAATTCAGTCTATTTTTTTTTTTATGTGTATTTCTGTCTGGGATCAAACACTCTTGAATTCGGCAGAAATTTTAGTACTGAAAAAAAGTTTATTTAGGAAAATGTTTTATTTAAATTATTATTCATATATAATATATCAGTAAATATTTAAAAGTTTTATAATAAGTAAATAAATATTCAATCTAAGAAGCTCTTCTTTTTTGTAACAACACTTGAAATGAATTTTTATGGACTATTTTGCTATCAAAATGAACATTTTTTTTTTTAAAAGAATAATATATTTTCAATTACTGTAATGATTTTAATTATAAATAATTCCATAAAGAATACGCCTCATAAATAGTTCATTAAAATTTATTAATAATATTTACATATTTAGTTTGTATTTCACCTAATATTAAATCCTTATTTTGATACAAATATTTCATTGGTTAATGTTTTCTTATGTTGTTAATTTAATGTTGATGATGTTTAAAATCAAGAAAATTTATATATTTTGTCAATTTTTTGAAAATTACAGAGAAATATTATAAATAATGCATCTGAACAAAGACGTAAATCTCCAGTGCTGTATACATACTCATATAAGAATCATTAGCAAGCAGGAAATAAATATTTATATTGTTTCCAATATTTATATATTGAAACTAAGAACGGTGCATGTAGATGGGCAGGTTTTTGAGGACAGCGAGACATCTTTTTGATTCATTCTCTACCACAACACATCACTGTGCCTAGAGCTGAGTTGCCCTTTACAGTTTGGGAATGATGTGGGTGAGAAGAAATCTGATTGGGATCTGTGACGGTACTTCTACGATCATATGTGATCGGGACCTACGGCTTAAAGTGGATTCGAACCATTGCAAACATCTATGGTAGCCCCGGAATTTGAACACGAAACCTGTGGTACTCAACGCCAGAGTTCTAAGCCATCAGGCCCTTTTTTATTCATTCGCTTGCACACTTCGATAAATGTCGTGGTTGTTTTTGTGACATCAATATCAATGGAACGACAGCCGAAAGTGGGTCAAGGCTTTCCTTTAAATAGATTTCCATGCATTTCTGTGGGTGACAATGGTGATCCAATTCTTAACCTTGAGTATTCTAAGATTTAGTATATTTTTTTCAACTCCGTCTATCCATCGAATCATTTTGTAATATTCAGTGAAATTCAAAAGAACAGTCAAAATGAATCATCATCCAAATTTGGATGATGAAAGGAGGTGGTGAATTATGAGGCTCCTCACCAGATTCAATACCGGCCAGATTCAATTTCCATATTGTTGGATACGGAAATGGAATGTCTAGCAATGTAACCAACTTAAAGAAAACATTGAAGGACACCGAACTTTTTGAGATAGATCCTATTCACGTCATTCAAGATCTTCAGCAACGTATAAAGTTTAACATTTGTCCATTGCAACGATGGCAATAGGTAAGAATAATGTTTTCATTCCGTTGACGACTGCACGCAACAAAACCCTTTTAACATGCTTCAAAGATCATCGGCTTTAACCATAGATCACAGAAAAAGAAAAAAGCTGAAGAATATTGAGCACGTTGAGGAGTAGCCTATTCAAGTCGTTCACGATCCACGGCAACCTATAAAGATTGACATTAGTTCATTGCAGCGAGGTGTAATAGATGAGAATTAGGTTTTCATACCGTTGACGCCACATACAGCAGAACCCTTTTAACATTATTCAAAGATCAATAACATTAATCATAGATCATTAAAAAACGAAAACATTGAAGGAAATTTAACCCATTGAGATAAAGCCTGTTCAAGTCGTTCAAAACCCACAACAATCAATAAAGATTGTCATTTGTCCTTGCAGCGAGGCGTAATAGGTGGAATTATGTTTTCATACCGTTAACCATTACACGCAATAGAACCCTTTTAACATGGTTCAAAGACCATCGACTTTAACCATAGATCACTGAAAAAAAAGAGAAAAAGTTGAAGGATATTTAAGTCGTTGAGATGATCCCTGTTCAAGTCGTTCAAAATTCACAGCAACCTATGAAGATTGACATTTGTTCATTGCAGCGAAGCGCAATAGGTGAGATTTATGTTTGTATTCTGTTGACGCAAGAAAACTTTTTAACACGTTTAAAAGATCATCGACTTTAACCATAGATCACTGAAAAAAAAAAAGAAAAAGTTGAATGATATTTAACCAGTTGATGATGAGCCTGTTCAAGTCGTTCAAAATCCACAACAACCTATAAAGATTGTCATTTGTCCTTGCAGCGAGCGCAATAGGTGGGATTTTATGTTTGTATACCGTTAACCATTACACGCAATAGAACCCTTTTTAACATGGTTCAAAGACCATCGACTTTAACCATAGATCACTGTAAAAAAAAGAAAAGTTGAAGGATATTTAAGTCGTTGAGATGATCCCTGTTCAAGTCGTTCAAGATTCACAGCAACCTATGAAGATTGACATTTTTCATTGCAGCGAAGCGCAATAGGTGGGAATTTATGTTTGTATTCCGTTGACGCAAGAAAACTTTTTAACATGTTTAAAAGATCATCGACTTTAACCATAGATCACTGTAAAAAGAGAAAAAGTTGAAGGATATTTAAGTCGTTGAGATGATCCCTGCTCAAGTCGTTCAAGATTCACAGCAACCTATGAAGATTGACATTTGTTCATTGCAGCGAAGCGCAATAGGTGAGATTTATGTTTGTATTCCGTTGACGCAAGAAAACTTTTTAAAACGTTTAAAAGATCATCGACTTTAACCATAGATCACTGTAAAAAGAAAAAGTTGAAGGATATTTGAGTCGTTGAGATGATCCCTGTTCAAGTCGTTCAAAATTCACAGCAACCCTTGAAGATTGACATTTGTTCATTGCAGCGAAGCGCAATAGGTGAGATTTATGTTTGTATTCCGTTGACGCAAGAAAACTTTTTAAACGTTTAAAAGATCATCGACTTTAACCATAGATCATTGAAAAAAAGGAAAAAGGTTGAATGATACTTAACCAGTTGATGACAGAGCCTGTTCAAGTCGTTCAAAATCAACAACAACCTATAAAGATTGTCATTTGTCCTTGCAGCGAGGCGTAATAGGTGGGAATTATGTTTTCATACCGTTAACCATTACACGCAATAGAACCCTTTAACATGGTTCAAAGACCATCGACTTTAACCATAGATCCCTGTAAAAAGAGAAAAAGTTGAAGGATATTTAACTCGTTGAGATGATCCCTTTTCAAGTCGTTCAAGAACCACAGCAACGTATAAAAAATGGTATTTTTTCCATTGCAGCATCCATTGCAATTCTATTATCTGATTAGCTCTGGTTCTACCTAAACACTCATTTAAGACACACACACATCTGAAAAAATCAAAGATTCACTACCTGTATTCCAATATCCGAAGTAAAGACTTCCACCAGCAAAGATTTGATGGAAATGGATTGACATCATGTTAAATAAACACACAGATCTCAATGTCAGAGACTCTGTGACTGTAGACAAGTATAGGCAAGTATAGAATGGCCTTTGTTTTTCTTTTTAAAAGAGTGCAATCGCCTCTGATTTCATTTTAATGGTGGAGAACTAGCATCAATTTAGCGTTCTTCATTGAAGAATTTTTGCATAGTGAGTATCAACTGGCAAGTCAAGACTACTACTAGCCAGGCCTACTACAGATTTAACGAGTGGGCTGAACAGTTCGTAGGCTGACACATAGATGGCGATACTAGTATTAAATCCATTTGATTTTTAGTTAGCCCTAACCTTCAAAAGACACGTGTATAAATTTGACAGCGTTTGCACTATTAGTGTGTGAGTTATAGCATTTTTAGTGAAGTTATAGCATCTTTAGTGTTCATCTCGTGCAGTCACTCGGCTGACTGTCGATTGACTCCGGTGTGAAATGATGGAGCCATGTTTCATCCATTGTCCCATATCGACGCAAAAATTCGGGTTTACTACGATTGAAAAGATCCAAACACTGCTTAGAATCATCAATTCGTTGTTTTTTGGGTCGATTGTGAGCTCGCGTGGCACCCACTTTGAACAGAGCTTTCGCGTATCCAAATATTCATTCACGATATGTCCAACACGCTCCTTTGATATCTTTAGGGTCTCAGCAATCTCAATCAATTTCACTTTACGGTTATCAAAAATTATTTTGCGGACTTTTTGATGTTTTCGTCGGTAACATCCTCTTTGGGGCATCCACTGCGTGCATCGTCCTCGGTACTCATTTCGCCTCGTTTAAATTTAGCAAACCACTTCTCTACTGTCGTTTAACTGGTGCAAAGTCCGAATAATGTTCATCAAGCCAAGCCTTGGCTTCAATAGTATTTTTTTTTGCCAAAAAGCAATGCTTTAATTAACACTACGAAATTCCTTTTTATTCATTTTTTCAAACTAACAAAAGTTGCTTCACTAAAAATGCTATAACTCACATACTATTAGTGCAACAGCCGTTAAATTTATACACGTGTCTTTTGAAGGTTAGGGCTAACTAAAAATCATATTGATTTCATACTAGTAGCGCCATCTATGTGTCAGCCTATGAACTGTTCAGCCCACCTGTGACAACCTTATGGCACACGCCAGGTGTGTTTTGTTAGAGCAACTGCAATTTACCTTTTCAAATCTTGAGCCCTCTATGGTTAGAAAATGGACTGTTGCAACCGACAGCATAAGAAATTAAAAAAAACTACTTGATTTCAAGAAGAAAATCATGTAGTGAGAACTGTATAATTGTTAGAAGAAACCGTATAATCTGTTAATCCATTAGTCTTTCTGGTACTAAAAAGAATCCTCCCCATGATCATGTGCAGGGGAGTCATACATGTTGAGTAGCTTTCTTCAAAATTTCCCAAAGCTATCGACAGAGACTAATTTCATTAAACTCTGTTCAGTAGATATGTACATTATCAACTCAAGAGTTAAAATTCTCTTAATTTTGGTCATTAGTGCATTTACAAACAACCCCTCTTAGGCATATCTATCAATTTTTAAAATTAAAAAAAGTGGGATCCGTTTATTTTTTTACATAAAAATAATATCGAATAAAAAAATAATAACACTTCAATGGACAAAAGTTTTAATAAACATTAATTGTAAAATTACTAAAGATTACTCTCTTTATTGAATTTTTGAAAAGTATATACATGTCATAATACTATAATTTATATTTTTTTATCTGTAACTTAACTCGGACAGCGAAAAATGTTCGAATTTCTTATTCCGGCAATTCCAAAACTGTTATTTTTCCATTTAAAATTTATGTTATCTTACCACCCTCCTTTTTGACCGTTAGGAGTTGACATAACCTAAAAGCCGGAGTGAAATATGGAGTATTATAAAGTCGTGATCCAGAATACAAGCATAACATTGTGAATTTCGTTAAACTAAATGTAAAAAATGTTAATACAACTCACGTTATACTGGAACAAAGCAATGATGGGCCACGGATTGCCTAAAAGCCCAAGTGTTCCTATCTAAATAGTAACAAGTGGGCTGAAATGTTCGTAGGTTGAAACATAGATGGCGCTACTAGTATTAAATCCATCTGATTTTTAGTTAGCCCCTAATCTTCAAAAAGACATGTGTATAAATTTGACAGCTGTTGCACTATTAGTATGGGAGTTATAGCATTTTTAGCGAAGGAACTTTTGTTAGTTTGAAAAAAAATGGATAAAAGGAAATTTGTGTTAATAAAGCATTGCTTTTTGGCGAAAAAGAAATACTTGAAGCCGAGGCTTGGCTTGATAAACATTATTCGGACTTTGCACCAGAGGAAAATCAACAGTACAGAAGTGGTTTGCTAAAATTTAAACGAGGCGAAATGAGCACCGAGGACGACGCACGCAGCGGAAGCCCCAAAGAGGCAGTTACCGAAGAAACATCAAAAAGTTCACAAAATATTTCTGATAACCGTAAAAGTGAAGTTGATTGAGATAGCTGAGACCCTAAAGATATCAAAGGAACGTGTTGGACATAACGTGAATGAATATTTGGATATGCGAAAGCTCTGTTCAAAGTGGGTTCCACGTGAGGTCACAATCGACCAAACAACAACGAATTGATGATTCTAAGCAGTGTTTGGAACTGTTCAATCGTAATAAACCCGGAATTTTTGCGTCGATATGTGACAATGGAGGAAACATAGCTCATCATTTTCACACCGGAGTTCAATCGACAGTCAACCAGTGGACTGCGTGATGAACACTAAAAATCTTCCAACTCACATACTATAACATTTGTAGCTGTCAAATTTATACGTGTCTTTTTGAAGGTTAGGGCTAATTCAAAAATCATGTGTGGTTTTAATGCTAAGTAGTGCCATCAATGTATCCAGCCTACGAACAGGTTCAGCCCACCTGTTATAAGATTTTCTGATCTTTTTTTGGAAATTTGTTAATTACATTTGACTACGTTTTGGGAGATTTTAATATTTTATAATTTTTACGTCAATGATATTTTTAATATATATATTTATTATAAAATTTTCCTCAAGCGAAAGTTGTTTTTAGTAGTTCTCAATCTTAGAAATACTATAGTAATTAATCTTTGCTGTTCGGTCTTTGTTACCCCCAGGCTTCATGTTCGAATCATGGCGGTGGCATGGATGTTTGTTAGTGGTTCGAAATAAACGTTAAACTATAGGTCCTGGTCCAACTAGCATAAAAGTGGGCAGAAAATAACCGTAAAAGCGACAAACTAAACCAAACTTTTGGTGTTCTGTTTTTGAAAATAATAGCAGCTTGCTGTATATTGTTACATAATTAAGGTACTTCATGCCATCTTCTATATATCTAAGAGATGCATGCATAAAAACTATTAATGCATATATGAGCAGAAGTACTATTAATGTTCAATAAAATAAGGTTTTATCTGATTAAATTCATAAACAAAAAATAATAATAGACAAGTAGTAGATGAAGCAACTGACCTATATTATTCACACTATGAAAAAAATGAAAAAACATATTAGTTGTGTATATTGGATTACAGGTAATATAAGACAAAATTTATTCAACCTTCTTTATCCTTCAGAAAACTTAGGTATGCATGTTTTTCTGGGTTTGGTTTCCATTAAAATTTTTTATAACAAAATAATTAAAAAAAATGAAAGAAGAATGGTATTTGGTTAAGTTTCAAAATACTATTACTGGAATAATATACATGTGAAGAACTTGTAAGAAAAACGATTTTTCTAATTAATTTTTCATCCATATAATAAAAGAATTTTTTATTTGGTTAAAAGAAAAAAATGTTATTTTAAAAAACTTTTTTTAAAAAATAATAAAATGAATTTTTATTAATCTTGTTTATACTTTGGATAATTATCATGAATTACTCATAATTGAATTTCTTCCCATGCCATCATACTCTGTAAAAATAATGAATACCCTCATTTTTTATTTTATAACTAAATTATACCGTATAGTAAAATGTTATTTTTAGGATGTACAAAAGAAAATGTACGTTATCTATAAGGGGGGTAATATAAAAAATTATATTCGAGTTATTATTTTAGTGTGGAAATTAATTATCTTTATAAAATATGATATTTTCAATCCTTATTACACTATTTTTATGATGTATTATTTAACAGCTATGTAATGGCATTTTTATTGGAATACTTTCAAAAATATGTTTTCAGATTAAAAACAATAATTGTAAAAAGTATAACAAAAGTATTCAGTGTAAAAAGTTCGAACAATAATAAAATTTTAAAATACAAAGAGTATTTTTTCGGTCTTTCTTACTTTTTGCAAAAAAAAATTCATTACCTTCTGGAATTACAAAGATACATATTCTCAACTCACAAGAAGGATTAGAAACAATTTAAATAACACTAAAATGCTCGCAACCTGTTATAAAAAAATGTTTAGATTTTTCTTTTTAACTTCATATATTTTTTTCTAGTTTTTTTCAGAAGTAATTTTCCATATGTTGTTTTTTCTATTTTTTAGTTATTCCCTTACAATTTTTTGTTCAAAAATATATATCAAATGAGAAAAGAGACTTTTCCCCCAAACTATTCGAGCTTCATGAGTTAAAAAAATAAATTTTAAATGTAAGCTATTTACTTCTTTTCAAGTATGAAAATGGAAAATAAATACATATTGTACTATATTTCAATGAAATTTACCTTTTATTTTATTTTTAAGTTACTATATTGAATAATGTAAAATTAATTTCGGTTTTCTCCAAATTTAATTAAACAAATTTGTTACAACATGAACCAAAATAATAAATTGAAACTTTAAAATAAAAACTCTACTTTTAACAAATGTCACAGTAAAATAACATTTAAGCAATTTTAAGGGATATTGAATTTATTAATTCATTTAAAATCAGTCTCTAATTTCCTTCTGTTATATATTTTAAATATTAATACATTTTCTAACTTTAACTTGAATAACGTGTGTTTAATTACTTTAAATATTTCAAAATGATATGTATTTTTTCTTAAAGCCATTAATTTTTATCTGAATTGTACTATTACTGAAATGCAACGATAGCATTATCTATGAAGTCCATATGGAACTAACTGTTCCACTTTTTGCTACTGGTGCAATGCTAATTTTGGCATAATCACAAACAATTTCGATTCGGCATCAGCATCCAGATTTCTAAATAATCTTCCTATCGACAGAAGCTTAATGTAAATTATTCCGGTCAATTTCATATCCGTAATATAATATTTTTTATAATGCAACAAAGTTAAAGGAAATCCATAAAAGATATATTATACAAAGAAATAATGTATTAAAATATGTAGTAATAAATTCAATAATTAACAAAAGAAGATTAAGTTAATAAAAAGTAATAAATAATCTTAACAAATATTATATTAATAAAAAATTTATTGTTAAAATTAATTTAATCGGCTCAGACGATGAGAGATTATTTTGAAACTTAGAATTTTATGTAAAAATAAAAACGCCATAACCCCATGAAATTTAAATAAAAAACACGGAAAGGAAATTAAAAAATAAAAAACTGTGGAATTCCATTGGATACATAAAAATGCAAGTGAAAGGAACATTTGATAAAAAAAAGCTTATAAATGTGAAATTTTAAAAATTAAAAAAATATATAAAATTCAAAACTATTTTACTTAAAAATGCAAAGTAAAAAAAATTCTAATAAAAATCACGTATGAAATTAAATGAAAAACTTCTGAGTTCCAGTCAGTTTTGCAAAAGCTAGTGAAGAAGATTTAAAAAATTCAAAAATTATCGCCATTAAAGGCATTCATCAAAAGAAAATAATTGAAAAAGTTTTTAGCTAGCAGTTCCGAAAAGAAGTTTTATAAAAATGAGCAGATGTTTAAAAGCTATAAAAATCGAAGAGTTTCAAACGTTTTTATCTTAAAAAAAAAGCAAATTGAAGAAGTTTAAAAGCGAAAATAACCATCTCGATTCCATGCGATCTTTTCAAAGAACAGATTGAAAAATTCCCAAAATAAGAAAAAAGGAGAGATTAAAAAACAGTTTATAAAAAAAAGGAAAAGAGGGTGAAAAATAAAAATAATCACGTGCCTTCAAACAGTTTTGAAGTAAAAGAATAAATTTTTAAGAACTTCTAAACGATTTATAAGGAGTGAAAATTTTTAAAAGTAAAAATGAAAGCTATTAAAGTTTGAGCAGTTTATAAAAAAGGCAGATCAGAAAAATTCATTCAGTTTTATAATGAAAGCGCACATGGGCAAATTTTCAGTAGTCGTGAATATTTGCATGAGAAATGATTAAAATAAAACAAAATGAAAAATAGTCAAAACATTCCAAGTGTTCGAATATTCAATAACTCTTGTTTCCTGAGACCAAGTACACATATAATTTTGTACAAGAATTTAATAATATAACAATAAAATGTAATCAATGAAACCATATCTAAAATCTTATCAATTTATGCAAGAAAGCACTATTAAATTTCTAAAACCTATTTAATAACAGTTCAATAAAACAATTTAAAGTAACAAATCAACCTTTATTTGAACATTTATAAACAATGTGGAAACCAGGTTCGATGAAAGTGATGAAATTCATCAAGTAAAAAATAAATTCTGATGATTTACACATAAAGTGATCTTGAAGGAGATTTTAAAAATATAAAAAAATTCTGGATTCAGATTTTATAAATGGAGTGAAAATTTTCAAGCAATTAAAACTATAGATTCCCAAACAATTTTATAAAAAAAACTGAATTAGAAAATTTAAAAATGTATTAAAAAAAGCTGTTTGTGGAATTCAGAGCAGTTTTGCAAAAGAAAGCAAGTGAAGAATTTTAAAATATACTTCTGCGAAATTCAAACGGATTTCTTCCAAAATGGTGACCGAGAGTAATCAGTAAAAAACCTATCAGTTAACGGATTTTTAGCACGTGGAAATAAATTCAAAACAAAACAATAAAAAGTTGCCGAGAAGTAGTTTAAGAGATATTAAATAAATAAGAAACAATGGCAAAGTGGTCAATGCGTCACATGACGAACATACTAAGTATTGCACAATGATTTGTGGATAAATAATACTTAACTATTAAAGTGAAATGTTGAAACCATATCGGTGCGCAAAGGCCAAAGAAAGACCTTCAATTGTGAAAAAGTGTTTGGCAACGGTTTCAATGAGCTTCAATTTGGGGAAAATAGTCAACCATTGGGTTGAATATTGTGTAGATGGAAACATGGTTAGGAGAAGTGAAAAGCATGAAAAAATAAAAAATGAAGTTAAAATAGTTTTATAGAGAGTGAAAGGTGTTGAAAAATAAAAAGTATTTGAGTTAAGAACTGATTTTATAAAAATTGGGTGGTAAAATTAAAAGAACATATAAGTTCAAACAGGTTGCATATAACAGATGAAATTCATTTTTAAAAATAAAAGTAAAGCTATAAAGATTCCTATCAGTTTTATTACCAGCATAAGTGAAAATTTAATCTCTCAAATAAGATATCCATGTGAAATATTTAAAATAATTAAAATAAATAAGAAATGTTCAAAAGTGAACCAAGATATCAATGACTCACTCTCCTAGAGTCATGCATGCCAAAAGTATTAAGTTTATGAAAAATTAAAATAATACAATATATCATTGAAATGATATGATATATGTTTTTCTGAAAATACTTTAAAATTTCTAATCCCTATTTAATAACTGTTTCATGAGAACCAGTTTGGAAGGAAAAAATATGTCAAACCACTTTAGATTAGATGTTATAGCTCAATGAAACCAGTTCTTGAAAAGAATGAGAAAAATTTAAAAATAAATAGAAAATTCACGAATGTGCATAAAAGTAATTGAAAAAAAGATTTAAAAAATAAAAATGTTGTAGATTTGACGATTTTATAAAGAAGGTGATGAAGAAGTTTGACAAAAGCGTAAGAAAATTTAAAAATCTGTATCTGAGGTCCAAAACAATTTTATAAAAAGTGGAAATGGAAAAATAATCATCATCAAAATAATTGCAGCAGTTTCATAAAAAAAATGAGTGAAACAAATTTTTAAAAATGAGAGTTCAAGGCGTTCTTCATAAAGAAGCTCTGGCGAAGAAAAGAGTTTAAAAATAAAAGAAAAAAAACTGGAAAATTCAAATTGATTTTGCAAAAAATAGGTCAAGAGGAGTTAAAAAAAATACGTATGATTCAATCAGTTTGCGCTAAATAAAATTAAATAAAGTTGAAGAAAAGCATTTGAAAAAAGTTTTCCAAAAGATTGTAAATACAAATGATTTTCCATAAAAGAAAAAGCCGAGCGAAGATTGAAAATCAAGCCAGAAGCTTATAGAAGAAATTTTTGAAAATAAATCAAATAAATCAAACAAGAAGCATTAAAGGGATCAGATAATACTGATACTCTCCACAGGCAATACACGCACAATTGCATGGTTAATATAGCAACGCCGTAAAATGTAAAATTGAAACATCTATGTGGAAATACTATCATTGCGAAATATTTCAAATATATAGGCGAAGTTTAATGGTATAAAGTATTGTTTAATGTAAGGGTTCAACGAGAACCGTTGGGAAAAAGTAAAGATCAGCCGACATTAAAT
>BPLR01017452.1:0-63288 GCA_021605095.1 Caerostris extrusa
CATGTGGCAGAGCTTCATGATTACCACTGCAAATAAATAAGTCTCGTCCAATAAATTCATTTTAAAAAAAAGAGGAAAACGGAACAAAAAGTGAACATAATCAAAAGTTACCTTATTGATGGATAAAAAGAAAGAAGAGAGAACTCTTTTTTGAAATTATTCAATATTGATATAAGACAACAACTCAAGCAAAATAAACAAGGCACAAAAATAACACAAGGTAAAGATAAAAAGATGGCCGATATTTGCTTTTACTATCTCTTCCTCTATATCTTGATCTAATCAATTGGGTGATTGACAGCGTCTGACAAGTTTATTTGCCTGTTTTTCCTATTTGATAGAAAGCGAGCAGCGGGGATACTTTCTGTGTGTTGCCTTAACTGTCTCCTCAGAGTTCCAAAAAAAAGAAAAAAAAACAAAAAGAATTTCTGTTCTTCTGGAAGGAAATGGAATTTTACAAATGGAATGTAATGTACCAAAAAATGGATTATTTTCTTCAGCTGAAAGAATGTAAAAATTTACTGTTCTCTTTGAAAAAATTTGGTTTTCAATAATGTCACGAAGTACTACACTTACCCGGTAGTAACTTTTTTATTATACTGATACAAATAATTTATCTTCTTAGTACAGAAAAATGTATTTATCTTCAACATATATAGACCATTTGATTAATGATTCAAATAATACATGTTTTCCTGGTAAAATGGAAAGTTAATCATGATATTAAATTTAAAATGTCAGAATTCAGAGTCATTAATAAAAACATAGATAAATTAGCAATATAAAAATTGCTTCGAATTAAATTTTGTATTCATTTATGATCCCCATATTCATTTTGCTGCCCTAAATGTAAGATTTTTTGGTAAAGAATTCAGTTTAATTAAATGAATTGAGAATTATACCGAAATATTGTTTTCAGTATTTAATAAATAGTAATTGTTGTTCATTTTTTGAAGTTTCCTCAGAATTTCACCAAACTGAAAATAGATAAAGCTACTATTAAATATTAATAATTTTTAAATAAAATTTTATTATTTATTATTACTAAAATTACTAATTTACTTATTATAAAAATTAAACATTTTTATATGAAGATATAGATAAAGCAAACTTAAATTAAAAACAACTGCAAAGACTGCAAATTTACGTTAATCAGTTTTATTATATGTTTATGAAACAATGTTTCTCTCAACAAATTGAAAAATGTAAATGAAATAATTACTATAAATTTATTATAAATTATTATAATTAATAATTACTATAAATTATTATAAATTTACTATTTAATAATAATTTATTTATTATTAATAAATTATTATTAAATTACTTATTAATTTTACAGATTAAAGTTTTTTTTTTATATGGAGAGATATAGATAAAACAAATTAAATTAGAAGAAACTACAAAAACTGCAAAAATACCGTTAATTATTTTATTATATGTTCATAAAACGTTGTCTTTGTAAAAGAATTGGAAAGTTTTAATGTTAAAGAAAATATATAATAAATAAATAAATATCAACTTGAAATCTTTATCAATTGAATATTTACTATTGAATTCAAACTGAAGTTGTAAAAATATTTTTTAAATTCAGATTCAAATTTATATATTTAAATTTTTTATACTGTAAATTGTTAACAGAAATATAGATTACAGAAAGTTCTCAAGAAAAATTCTCAAATTTCTTTTTTTGTCGAATTTAAAAAAAATCAAAAATTAAAAGCAATTATATAGTTAGTTCTAACAGGCAAAAGACTTCTTAAAGCAGTAGATTTCACAACCATTAAAACTAATGTTAAACGTTAATAATGTTAAAAGTATAATAAATAAATAAATAAACAAAAAACAACTTAAAATTTTTTTTTGTATATAATTGAGTAAACAGAAGTTATAAACGATTTTAGATTCAGATGAAATTTTTAAAGATTATAAATTGTAAACAGAATTGAGGATTACATAAATCTTTAAACTCTTTGACGAATTTAAATAAAAAAGATTGAGATTTTAAAATCAATTAAATAATAAATTCCACATGCAAAATACATCTTAAATAAGTAGAATTCGAATTCTGAACAAGTGTTAAAAAATAATGTTAAATATTATTATTATACTTTTTTATTTATTGAACTTTTTAACATTAAAAAAGTATAATAAATAAATAAACAAAATCAACTTAAAATCTTTTTCAATTGAATATTTATAATAGAACTCTAACAGAAGTTATAAACGTATCTTTAAATTCAGATGCAAATTTCTACATTTAAAACTTAAGATTATATATTGTAAATAGAAATAAAGATTACAGAAAGTTTTAAAGAAAACTACAAATTGACAATTGTCAATTTAGAAAAAAAGTTCAAGATTTTAAGCAATTAAATAGTAAATTCCACATGCCAAAAGACTTCTTAAATAAGTAGAATTCGAATTCTGAACAAGTGTTAAAAATTCTGTATCATTTTAAAAAAAAAAAAAGAAATACATTTAAAGAATGTTTTGATAGAGCAGAAATTTACGATTAAAAGAAACTTAAAATCACGTTAATTGGAGCAATAAGAACTTTAAACACATCGTCGTGCATTTTGAAATTAAAAAAAAAAATAAAAAGTTACTCCTGTAAAACTTTTATTTTGATTAATAGTCTTCTTTATTTCGTTCTTAATTCCAGATTTAAACTAAAGTGTCAAAAGCTGAAAAAAAATAGAACATTTGAGAATTTCTAAATGTTTTCGGTTTTCGAATTACTATGCAGATGGGAAGGTTTTTTCAAGAAAAGAAAATTCCATTCTGAATTTTTCTGTCACGAACTGCAAGAAATTATTATATGTGAACATCACAATGATTTAAACTAACTTCATCTAAATTAAGGATTTTAATATTTTCATCTTTTTTTTTAATTTTTTTCTTATTTAAACGAACTCGTTTTTCGGTTCCTGAAATGAAAAGTAGCAAAAAAATATAATTTCCCAAAAACTCAAGATCCATTTTAAATTTGTATTTGAAATGCGAGAAATAACTAGACAAAGAATGTTTGTGTACAGTACATAATATCATACAATTTTTATTCGTAGAGATGTATTTTATTTTGTTGTATGTACTCTATAAATTTACTTTCTGGCATATTTATTTAATTAAAAATATAATATATTCTATTAAAACAATTTTGAATTTTTTTGAATTTAACTCGCTTGTTTTTCTTGTAGATAATTTGTATATTCAAGCCATAATTAATTTTTTGAGGAAATTCTATTCTTTTATGTAATATTTAATTACTATATTCAGAAATATATGATTTTCAATTGTTCTATTAAATTCATATTGTGATATTATGTTTTGTAAATTAATTGTTTTAATTACGTTTTTAAAATAAATTCACTAAATTTTGGATGATAAAATAAGTATTAAATTTTTTTTTTTTTTATTTGATTTATTATAATTAAATTTTTGCCGTGATTAAAAGAAATTATATTGAAATCTATCATTTGATAACAGAAAATTACTTTATAGTGTTGAAACAAATATTAATTTAATAATAAATATTTGGTTTCACAAAGCTATGATAGCAGTTAAATTTGTATAGCTGCAATTTTATAGTTAATATTTTCAAGTAATAGTTTAGAAAAATGAATCGTAAGACTATTTTAATCTCTTAAAAATTTAATTATTTGATTTACGAATCCAGAAAACAATTTTATTTGCTTCGAATTGTATTGGTATTGTGTATTGAGAAACGTGGATTAACGTACTTAGATTGAGAAATGCACATTAAACATATCATGAATACATTATGTAAATGTGCATTTAAATATTGGACATCTATAAGTCAAATTTAGGAATCCGTAGTTGTGTTGCATTTGTGACGTAATTTGTTGAAGTGATTTTGAATTTACATTAAATTACATAAAAACATTCATTGTGTTGAGTGATTATAAATTTATTAATATCGCTCCTAAAGGATGCATGTTATAATTGGTATAAACATTATTTATCCTTAATGAATTATCCTAGAACCATTTAAATTGACTGATGAACGCTTTAGAATAATATTTAACATTTGTTTAACTGGATAGATGTTTTTTATTCTTATTATGAAAGAAATTATTGAATTGAAAAAATTATTATTATTATTAGAATTATTATTATTATTTAAAGAAATATGAACCATCTGTCATCAAAGCTGATTAAAGAAATTTTCTTTAAGATTTGTGTACTGGTTTAAAATTGTTTGTAATGCAAATTAAATAATACTGATCTTGCTAAAATTTCTGATTTTTAAAAAAAAATCTTCCAGTAAACATAGCATTGTTATAATACACATTGGAGTTAATAAAATATATTTAGAAAAATGCTTCAGTGTAAGAAGTCTAACATATTTGAACCATTTTGTATTTCAATAGGTTTGAAAATTTACTTGTTACAGATGATTTTTTTTTCTTTCTAATGCAGCTGTCAAACATTTAGAACAACTTGGGCAATGGATACAATTACGGTAAAAGCACTGCACAGACGTTACTCATTTTGCATTACCTATGGGGCGCGTGTAACTTGAAGATAAGCCACGGATTTAGGCAAAAAAGCCCCGCAACACTCTACGATCCTATTAGACCAGGACTACGGTTTAAAGTGGATTAAACTGATCTTGCTAAAATTTTGGACCGCCATATTCGAACCCGAATTTCTGTGGTTTGAAAACAATAAAGCGCTAGCCACTCGGCCATTCTAAAATCCCTATTTTTCTTCCATTAATGCAGCAATGTTAAATAGACATTGTGATCTTCGCCATCAAAAGGGCTGCACCGAAGTCTACATATTTGCACTACCCAGGAGGCGAAAACAATAAATAGGTAAATAATATTGTCAATTGAAGATAAGCCATAATACTGACGCTAAAATTTCTGATTTAACAATGCCCCCGCAACCATTACCATCCAATAGGTTCAGGAAAACCGGGGACCTACGGCTTGCTAAAATTTCTGGATTCCGATTAAACATAACCACTATAACACCATTGTAGGCAAAGCCGGGATTTGAACCCGATATTGGTACCGAACGCCAGAGCGCTAGCCCTTCGGCCATCGGGCCCCTGTGTATGAGATGTAGTTACCATTAATATATAATAACTAATTTTGTCCAGCATGAAAATGTTTGGGGATAAAATACGGTATTGATTCATGTTGTACAGTGCAATCATTACTTGGAAATGCGTGTCAACTTGCATCAAATTATATAACTTTATCACATGCAATTTTCTCATCTGACGACAGTAAAACATGCCACAGTTGTCCTTGAAATCATTGCCGGAACAAATAAACTTCTACAGGAAATAATTGTGTTTTATTAAGTAAAGTTTTCAACATTAGATGATAAAGTAGTATCGAATTTTGTATTCATTATTGTAACAATTTAATATTCGTGCCTTTATTAAAATTCATTTGTATAATTTTTTTAAAAAAATCAGTCCATCTAAAACTATAAAAAATATTATTACAAAAACTAAAGTAATGTAATTAAATTAAGCCTGATTTCTATTATTTTTTACAGAAATGTACTATTTCTTACTATTATTATAGTATATACTATAAATATATATATATATATATATATATATATATTAATGGTTTATACATAAATGTATAGTATATTTATAGTAGAATATATTGTATAATAATTATATTAATATATTTATTGAAATAATAATATTATTTTATTAATATACAAATATACTATTTTTTACGACCATACTGTTCTGAACCTAAAAAAAAAATTTCTCGTCGACGCACTAACATACAATAATAACATATCTACATATAAATTATCCCCAGCAAGAACCCTTATTTTCTCTTCTTACCGGAAATGATGCGACAGTTTACGATTCGGCACAAATGGGGTGGTCTGCTGAGAAAGTAACTATCACTCCATTCATTTCGTTTGTGAATATTAGAATGCTTCATATATAAATGGTTAAAAATCACAAAGTTCTCGCTTTATTTTCTGTATATTAGGCATTTTAGACATTATAAATTTCATTAAAATGAGCTTAATACACTCATGTCCATAAATTAAGGATAATGAAGTTGAGGCAAAGAATGAGACAGAAGCAAAACAAATTTGACTTATTTGTAAAGTCTATTTATTAAACAAAAGGTGAAGAGCAAAAAAGATGCTATATGTTTGACATAATTAATAAAAATTGCAATTTTTACACCCTGGAGCATATTTCAAAAAAGAACCTATTTACAAAAAAAACAGTATAACATGGTTAGTATGATGGTTAATAGGGAGTATGTCTCTCCGACGATGCAATACAGGCCTTACAAGGCCTAGGCATACTGAGTATCAAATTATCAGTCTGCTCTTGGGGAATATTACACCACTCATCAAGCAAAGCCCTCCGAAGTCAACCGGAACTTCGGAGGTTTGACAATTTGCTCGGAGGTTGGCAATTCATCGGCCAAGCATATCCCACACATGCTCTATTGGATTCAAGTCCGGGAGTATGCTGGCCAATCCATACGGGTGATATCCTCCAATTGAAGCATTCGTCTACAATGTTTGCACGGTGTGGACAGGCGTTGTCGTCCATAAACAGAAATTCAGCACCCATGACGCCCCGAAACAAACGTACATGTTGTTCCAGAATGACATTCTGATAGATGTGGCCTGTCATCGTTACACTCTGAACATGCAGGTCAGTTCTGGAACCAAGAATGATTCCTCCCCCAAACGATCCATCCTGCACCACCGTAACGGTGTCGTTCAATGGTGTTCTCTTTGGTGGTAACGGGTACCTGGCGCTCTCCATATGAAAGTCCGGCGAGAATCAGACTGCAAACTAAACCTGGACTCGTCGGAAAACATCACACCAGACCACTGTTGCGGTGTCCACAATGCATGCTCTCTACTCCAGGTTAATCGCAGGCGACAGTGAGTTGCGGTATGTGGAACACATCTGACAGGCCTACGAGCATATAGACCAATATGCCCTAAGTGTCTGTACACGGTCTGCCTTGAAACTGTCGTACCGGTAGCTGAAGAGAGCTGACGAGACAGGTCTGATGCTGTGCCCCGTCTGTTTCTTTTGGCAGTAACTGCTAAATACCGGTCCTCATTCGGCGTTATAACTCGGGGGCGACCTGTGCTATAACATCTACTCACATTACCATCATCTTGGAATCGTTGCCAAAGCCTGAGATGACACTCTGGGCGATTCCAAGTTCCTCGGATACTTCCAGCTGGGTACGTCCACATTTCAGTCGTCCGATAATTCTACCACGTAAAAAATCATCCAAATGCTTCCTTTGTGCCATAACTATGCGGTTATTGCACTGAAAGGCTTTTAAAGCGCTTTAGAACAATTTTACTTCTTTTTTTTTTTGCCACCATTCCTTATATACCCTCTCTCAAAAACACTCGTCATTGTGACGTACTATCCGCGCCATCTGGAGGTTTCCTGTAATTTGCATATTCTTCTTCAAGATGTGTGTGATAATTCTACAGGTGAAATTTTTATTTTAGAGTTCAATTTCTGTGTGATTCTGAATTATCCTTAATTTATGGACATGAATGTAATATTCTACATAATAAACATATTAAATTATCAACTGGCATATATGATATAATTTACTTTTTTGTGCCTTTGTAGTTATTCGATTTTTTTCTTTTTGTTAAATTACTGTCGATATAAAATGAATGAAGCGCAATCAAACAAAAAATTTAATAATTCTCTCTTCTTTTAGCATTTATTACCCTAGAGGTTTAACATTTTCATGTTACAAAATTTACTTATTTCTGTTACAGTTATACAATTCAAATTGTACTCGATTTTTTTTTTACAATGCAATGTTCTATTACTTCATGCATTTCTTTCTGACACAGTAAAAAATAATTTAGTTACTGAGAGTAAATTCTCGATCCTGACTTATAATAATAAAATAAATAATAAATGCAATCACAAAAAGAAGGGAAATAAAATAAATTGATGCTCTTTTAAGCCTTTTTTCAAATCTTTTCATTATGAAAAAAACAGTCGCAAAAAAACATTAAAATTGCAATGAAAATGAAAGCAACAATCCTTTGATCTTTATTGCAGAACTTCATTTTTACATAAAAGGATTTTTATTTATTTTTTTTTACTTTGTAATAAAGAAAAACAAATATAATATGTCACATTTTTATACAAAATCGCATTCAATTTTTTATCGTAGATGATAAAGTAGTATAGATATTTTTAAGATACATAAAAATATGAATAAAAAAACAAAATGTCCTTTTGGGGTTTTAAAGAGAAAGATAAAATTTCTTTTCAAAAATCCATTTCCTTTTAATATATTATTTTTTTTTAATGAAAACTTTGAAATAACTGCATTTTTAATGAAATAGTGCTGAAAATAAAATTTATCTTTTCATATAATTTCATTTTGCTGCTAAAGAGTATAAAAACGAGAAGATGTACTACTAGTGATATTTGTAAAATAAATTCATTTATCCATATTAATAAATCTAGCTAAAACGGAACAAACATGAATAAATCTAAGAGATTGTATTTAAGCTCGTAAAATATTAATAAAATACAAGATTTTTTTTTTCTGTTTAAAAAAAAAGTTACATTATAAAAATTAATTAAATTTATTTTCTTTGTCATAAAAAATAATAAGTAAAAATAATTTATTCTTTTGAAATTTAATAAGTTTAAAAAAGTTATAAGATTTTAACAAACATTACTATGATGATAAACAATATTGCTATATCTGGTATTACAATTACAATTTTTAAAAAATAGAAAAACCCAAACTCTAAATTAATGACAAATATTTTTTTTTTAAATTTAGAATTATTATATACATATTCCATATTGCGAAAGATACAAAGATAAAATATTACTTAATAACGATTGTCAAGAGAAACGCGATGATTATGCATTTGTCTTATATATTTTTAGCAGATATAATTCTACAGCATTTACAGAGATAACTAATTAACCAAAAAAAATTAACGTAAAAACATGTCACCAAATAATGCAAAGAAATCTATAGAATAATTACAGAAAAATAACCCTCAAATTAAAAACATTACACTACAAATTTAAATTAATTAAGATTATAAAATATCTAATAAATGTTTTTAATTAATCTATATATTGTTATCGATTAATTATTTTTTTATATATATGAATGAGTTTTAATGAGATCAAATTATAAAATACTTTAATACAAAAAAAATTAAAAAGAAAACAAATAAAAGTAAGACAAAATTCTAGATTGGTTTGTCGCTCCACGGTCATTTTGAGAGATAAAAAAGATAAATATAATGTCTTAGGTAAAATACATTCAAAAGATAAATACACTGTCTTCTGTACAATACATTCAAAAGATAAACACAATGTCTTGTGTACAATACATTCAAAAAAAGATAAATACAATGTCTTCTGTACAATACATTCAAAAAGATAAATGCAATGTCTTGTATTTGTATGGATTACTATTCTGAAATTGTTTCAAACATAATTTATAAAACTAATATAGAAATTTTAATCCCCAAAATTAAACATATCAATAAACCAATATTAATCGGTAAGGGTTGGTTTGGTTTGTCGCTCTAAGGTCATTTGTTGCCACTTTAGGCTAATTAGACCGTGACCTAAAATTTTAACGTTTATTCTGAACCAACAACAAGCACCCATGTTTCCGCCGGGATTCGAACCTGAAACCTGTGGTACCATAGGCCAGGATAAAATTCTAGAAGAAAAGTCTTTATTTCCTCAAAATGCCACCATAATATTTTTTTGTGCACTACAAATATAACGTACGAAATTAAAAAAAAAAAAAAAATAGTTGCTTTTCTTTAAGAATTACTTCCTATTTATCATATAAGTCACTAACATAAGAAAAAAAAAATATTATTTCTATATATTAAAAGTATTAAGTAAATTTTAATTTAACGTAAAAGTAAAATTTCATCTCAAAAGGAATTCGAATTTTTTTAAATAACTAATTTTGTGTATATTTCTAAATTATCACAGACGTATAAAAGATTGTCAAAAAAGAACTTATTCAAATATTTAATTTATTTCTCTATTGCAAGCTAAAAAAAATATGAATATAAAGAATTAGAAAAGTAAAAAAATTATTAACTTATATAAAGGCGCAGTATTTGACATGAACAAAAAATATTATAAACAGAATACAAAAACGTTTAAAATTTATTTCTTTAACTTTAAAGAAAAATTATAAAAGCAAATAAGTAATTCTCAATTTCCTTCTCTCAAATTCAGCATTTACAAATAATATAATGCATTAAAAATTTTCAAAAGTTATGCATATTAAAGAAATATTTTACCATCAAAAATAATTGTTTTATTTAAGTTTAATAAAATAATTAGAAAATTTTCGGTATTTTCAGAAAACGATAAATACAAAAAAAATCTAAACATTTAAAAAATTTAACTAGTTTGCTTTTGATGTTTTAGTTTTTAAGTTATGATCACAAATATGAATTTATTGTAAAAACTAATTTATTTGCATTTTATTTTATTTATTTTTAGGAAAGAAGGCAATTTTTAATTAATTTAAAAGCTTGCATTAAAAGTTTCTATGTTTATTTAACTTTAATAAGAATACTTTTCATGGCATTTGGATAAGAGCCAGATAAAAAATAAATAATTCAAAAATGAAATTGGATTTATGATTGTTATTGATTTTAAGTTATATACAGATAGTTAATACCACAAGCATCTTTTGATTTATAGGCAGAGATTTATTTATAATATTTAAATAAAAAATGTAAAATTATAATTGAGAGATCCAACTTTTTCTTAATCTATTATATTTTTTACAGATTATGCAACTAATAATCACGAACTCATTTTACTGAATCCCTTTTATTATATTAATCTTTTATAACAATGTGTTGTGGGGCCTCTGTTATGAAATATGTACACTGATCAGAAATTCCATTTTTAAAAATAGATTTTTTTCATGACACAAAAAAAAAAATAAGCACGACATTTACAAAAAAAAATAATAATAACAATATCAGCTATACTATTTTTCCTTCATGTGACGCCGTGCTGCTTTACCACATCCACTCTTCCATTAAGGGAAAACCCATATATTAAAAAGGGGCTTGACATCAACCTCTGCTTAGCAACAAAAACGCTTCCAAAACTTCTGTGCGTGTCTCGGAAATAACTCATCTGCAATAATTCATTTCCTCAAGGCTGGCTCCCCTACTCATGGATAGCACTACACAGTCAGTAAAACATTTACGGAACAATTCCAATGTTTAGTTAGAGATTTGACAAGTATTAAAATAGATTATCTTTACCTAGAATTTCTTTGAATCTCAATTTCCAATCGCCATGGATATTTTTCTCATAAATCCAATATATCAGTTGAATGATCAAATCTAATTAATTATGTCACATATGCGGGTCAGAAAATCCTTGTGTTATCACATCAGAATATGAAAAACAACGAACTTAATTCATCTTCAGAGAAATGAACCCACTTACTCAAACGTCATGAATCGCACGCGCAGATTGATATACGTACTTGATACCTATGTGCGTACGATAAATCACACAAAAAACTAATTAGTCTATATATAATTAAAAACTTTTATAATAATAGCCCAGTTTACAAAGCCCTTTATACAAATCCTATCGTAGGAAATAATTCTGATAATTTAACCACCGGCTGCTCCTCTTTCCTCAATATTGCATATTGATTGAACATGTCTATTTAATTCTATAGTAAGATTTCAATAAAATCATTATACACTCATGTCCATAAATTAAGGATAAGTTGCAAAGTTCAGGCAAAAGTTTATTTACTAAACAGAAGGTAAAGAGCAAAAAGATGCTATATGTTTGACATAATTAATAAAATTGCGATTTTTACTCCCTGGAGCAAATTTCAAAAAGAACCTATTTGCAAAAAACAGTATAACATGGTTAGTATGATGGTTAATATGGAGTATGGAGTATGGAGTATACGGTCTGCCTTGAAACTGTCGTACCGGTAGCTGAAGAGAGCTGACGAGGCAGGTATGATGCTGTGCTCCGTCTGTTTCTTTTGGCAGTAACTGCTAAATACCGGTCCTCATTCGGCGTTGTAACTCGGGGACGACCTGTGCTGTAACATCTACTCACATTACCATCATCTTGGAATCGTTGCCAAAGCCTGGAGACGACATTCTGGGAGATTCCAAGTTCCTCGGATACTTCCAGCTGGGTACGTCCACATTCCAGTCGTCCGATAATTCTACCACGTAAAAAATCATCCAAATGCTTCCTTTGTGCCATAACTATGCGGTTATTGCACTGAAAGGCTTTTAAAGCGCTTGTGAACAATTTTACTTCTTTGCCACCATTCCTTATACACCCCTCTCTCACACTCTGTCTTTGTGACGTACTATCCGCGCCATTTGGTGGTTTCCTGTAAATTGCATATTCTTCTTCAAGATGTGTGTGATAATTCTGCAGGTGAAATTTTTATTTTAGAATTCAATTTCTGTGTGATTCTGAATTATCCTTAATTTATGGACATGAGTGTAGAAAAACTCTATAAGCTCAGAATTATAGTTTTTTCAGTGGAAGACAACCTGAAATGTTAAGATTATGATTAAGGTTTATACTACATCTTCTTCATTGGCGCAACAGTCCCATGGTGAGCCAAGGGCGTTTGCCTACTGGCAGATTCGAAACAGGAAATATTTTTACGTGGTAGGATCGTCAGCCTCTACGCCCAAAACTCTACAATTATATTAGAACGGACCTACCGGGGTTTGGGGGTTTTTACTAGGGGTTTTGCCCGATACTGAAGCAATTTTTTATATTTTTAATTTAATTGTCCCTAAAATATTTTTATTTCAACATTTTTAAAAAAATATTGTTAAAACATTTTTCATAGAATTTTTGAAAGTGGTGGGTAGTTCAGAAAAATTTTAAAATAGAAATTTGTAACTTTGATTAGAAATTTGATTTTAAGTAATGATCGGTGCATGGTTAGAAAATTTTACTACTAACAGTTATGCAAAAGTGGACGGTAAGTATAAAATGGTTGACTACTTCCGGTGTAGAAATATGAAATGTTTAATTGCTATAAGATTATATACAATGTGCCAAAATTTCTGTCCTGGACCTTTCTGAATAATCATTGTTGAAATTTTTTTCTCAATGAATCTCGCAAAAACAAAAGAACCAGACACTCTGGGTGGTAATAATTAACAAAACTCATTCAGAAAAATTTCTTTTATATTAACACAAATATTTTTATACGCATTGAAATCAATAAACAACAAAACACGATGGACAAAGAAAAGAACCCGATACGGATACGTGAAAAAAAAAACATTTATTAATATAACTTAACAAAAAAACTAAAACTAATAATAATAAATGTTCTTTCCTTAACAAAACGGAAAGAAAACTTCCAATAAATAAAAGAGAGTGTTTTAAAAGAATTTTTAAAAAAAGAGACGTATCATCCGTTTCCGTTTCACACAAAAAAAAAAAATAGATTTTTTTTTTTTTTTAAAAAAAAAAAAGAAGAATAGTTTTTTTTTTTCTTCGAATTTCATCTTCAATTCCCATTGTTTCACAGAATACACCGACAACACGATAAAGAATAAGAACAGAGTCGTCCTTTCTCAATAATTGTTTGGAGAAGAGAAAAATAATTTATTAATTATCATAACGAAAGCATATCAAAATAATTCAACACCTCACTCTTTCTTAAAACAGAAAATATTTCAGTTTTGGTTTGTTTTAATATTTTTTTTAGTGTTTTTAATTACATTTGCAAAGGCTGGCATCGAGTCGTTACTCAGTTTTCTTGTGATGCGACTTCATTAGCATTAGCCCGTCTCGGAAAAATTAGAATTAACGGAAGCAGAGAGAGAAGTGAAGTGAAGTAATCTATAATGGAATTTCAGTTCTTTTGAATCGTAATTCTTATCTTTGCTTTTAAGTAAAGAGTGACAGGAGATTTGAAAATTAAAGTTTAGTTGTATTGTACTTAGCGTCTTTGTCTACAATTTTTTTTTTTTAGTTTTAAATTAATTTTCATCAAACAAGAACTATTTATTTTGTCTTGTACTTTTGTGTAATATTTATTTAGTACCTTTAGAATTTTTAAAAAAAATAACGTTTAGAAAGTTTAAATAAATATATATGAGTGAGTGGTATTTTAATTAACAGTAATAAATTAATGTTGATTAAAAATTCAATTTTAAATTTGCTTCTTGATTAAATTTTTTTTTTGGAGCACGCTTAATTACGGAATATTTTTAATAAAAATTAAAAGTTAGAGAGATACTAAAATGCTAATTTTTTTAACACAACTCATTTAAAGATGTTTTTTGTTTGATTTTTTTTAAATAAAAAAAAAAAAATATTTTCAAACAAAAATTATATATATGTTACGTCTCGACCTATACTAGACCTGCAACGACTTCAAGAATAGGGCCACATTCAGGTTTATGCTAACACTTTAATATTTATTTACAAACATTATATATATGTCTACAGAACTGATGGTGATGCCAATTTGTAACTTCAAGGATCTAATACAGCTGCTATATGTTGCAAAGGTATTGTGTCATTATTTATTGAACAAATTGAACTACTTTGTTGTAATCTATTAAACAGAAAATGCTTATATTTTAACATGCTGTAACTCTGATCTATAAAGTTTATAAAGTAAAATTGTTTCCTAACTTTATAAATCGCCAATAATGTGGTACTGCTGATGTTAGAAAACTTTACTACTAATAGATATACAAAAGTGGAAGGCAGGTATAAAATGGTTGACTGATGTAGAAATATATATTGTTTGATTCCGATAAAATTAGATACAATGTGAGAAAACTTTCTCTTGGACTTTTCGGAATAATCGTTATTGAAATTTTTCTCAACAAGTCTTGTAAAAATAAAAGGCCGGACACGCTGGGTGGTAATAATTATCAAACATTCATTAAAAAAGTTCTTTTGTATTAATACAAATATTTTGATACGCATTGAAATCAATAAACAGCAAAACACGATGGACAAACAAAAGAATCCGATACGGCTACATAAAAAAAAAAAACCCATTTATTAATATAACTTAACAAAAAAATGAAAACTTATAATGATAAATGTTCTTTTCTTAACAAAACGGAAAGAAAACTTCCAATAAATAAAAGAGAGTGTTTTAAAAAGATTGAAAAAAAGAGACGTATCATCCGTTTCCGTTTCACACACAAGAAAAAAAAATTTTTTTCTTTTTTCTTTAAAGAAAAAAAGAAGAAGAATTTTCTTTTTTTTCTTCGAATTTTATCTTCCAATTCCGATTGTTCTACAGAATACACACCGACAACACGGTAAAGAAGAACAATAAGAACAGAGTCGCCCTGTCTCAATAATTGTTTGGAGGAGAGAAAAATAATTTACTAATTATCATAACGAAAGCATATCAAAATAATTCAACTCCTCATTCTTTCTAAAACTAAAAAGATTTCAGTTTTGGTGTGTTTTAATATTTTATTTAATGTTTTTAATTGTTTTTGCGCGGATGGCGTCGAGTCGTTACTCAGTTTTCTTGTGACCCGACTTCATTAGCATTAGCCCGTCTCGAAAAATTAGACTTACGGAAGTAATGTGAAGTGAAGTAATCTATAATGGAATTTCGGTTCTTTTGAATCGTACTTCTTATCTTCGCTTTTAAGCAAAGAGTGATAGGGAGATTCTGAAATTAAAGTTTAGTTGAATTGTATCCAGCGTCTTAGTCTTCATTTTTTTTTTTTTTAGTTTTTAAATTAATTTTCGTCAAACAACAACCGTTTATTTTGTCTTGTACTTTTGTATAATATTTACTTATGCCCTTTAGAATTTTTTTAAAATAACGTTTAAAAGTTTAAATAAATATATATGAGTAGTATTTTAATTGACATTAATAAATTAATATTAATTAAAAAGTCATGTTATATTTGCTATTTGATTATATTTTGTGTTTGAGACACTTAATTATGGAACTTTCTTAATGAAAATTAAAAGTTAGCGAAATGTTTAAATGTAAATTTTTTTTTAAACACAACTCATTTTAAAGATGTTTTTTGTTTGTTTTTTTTTTTTTGATAAAGAGAAAAATATTTTCAAAGAAAAATTATATATATGCAAAGTGTCAGCCTATACTAGAACTGTAACGGTTTCAAGAAGAGGGACCATTTTAAGTTTCATGGGAACACTTTAATATTTATTTATATTTATATATATATATATATATATATATATACGACAAATTTAATGCCTGTGGTTTGTGGCAGACCTTGATTATCCCACGGCGTGATACAAGAAATTACAAGGAGCTCATTTTGAAAACTGGCGGAAACTCCGGCCTGTTCAGCCAATTTTAGAAAAAGAGAAAAAAAAACTTTTATAGACTCATCGCAGAACACTTCCCTTCCTTCTCCAAAAATTACTATTTAAGAAAATCCGTCAAAAGGGGGACGGTCAGCTCTTCACTTCTAATTGGAGTGGGCACTTCCTCAATCCATGGTCTATCACCATTCACCATGCAGCAACTCATCACATATCCTGTCCCATCCCATCTGTAATTGTTTCGACTTGTAAGGTCGAACAGACAATCGCTAATTTCGTGATGTACTCTTATCCATGAAATAATATCTGCTGTCAGATTTGAGTGTTCTCATTAATACAAAACATTAATTGTATGTAATATACATATTCACGATACTGCTTATCTGCTGTTAATTTTAAGTGTTCTCATTAGTACAAAATAATTGTATGTAATATACATATCCACGATACCCCTTATTTGTTGTCAAGTTTGAGTGATGGGTTGTTATTAAGCATTTATTAAAGAATATACATTCATTTCCCCTGGAAACAGAAATGATCTATATCTCTCCACATGGGAAAAATGTTACATATAAAATAGTTAAACTTTTTTTTTACTAATTTTTAAAACATATTTGATCAAGGATACATAAAAATAAAGATATTGGAATTTTTGTAAAATTATATTCTGAATTATATTTGAAAACATTAATATTATTTCACGACATTATTTTTATAAAAGGAAAATTAATTATTTTGAAAAAAATTTTCCTTTAAGTAATAACTATTTTATTAGTGATTCATAATTTATTAAAGTTAAGAATCTAGTCTAGTAAATCAAAATAATTATTTGTAAAGAAAAAAGATCATCTAAAAAACTATTGCTATATTTCTTAAAAATTCTAATATAATTCCCGGTAAAAAAAAATGTATCGCCAATTCAGTAATATTAAACCGTCTTTGAAATTCCTAGAGAAAGAAATGAAGTGAACTGAAGAAATTCATATAATTCATAATGAAATAAAATTTTCGAAATAGTAAGATTACCTTTTCTTTAAACAAAGAAAATTTTAAATTAACTTTTAGCTGTACAGCACAAAAATACTGTCTCTATTCACGTTAGTAAAAATTAATTTTCGTCGAAGTACTTTTGTTTTTAATATATTTATCTTGTCTTGATTAAAACATTAAAAAAATAAATGTTTTTTTTTTTTAACGAAATTATAAAAAAATGTTTTCTAATTGATGATAAGAAATTAAAATTTATTAAAAAAATGCATGAAATTTAATTTTGCTACACACTTTAATATGAGTTGTGTTTTTAATCAAAGCATCTTTAATAAGGTTTAATATTTTAAATCACAAATCAAATTAAAATTCTTTCTCTAAAATGAAAAAAAAAAAATTGAGGATGTGTTATTGAAATGAAAGTTCATTTAATTTTTTTAGTGAGCACGTTATTTATACGTAAAAAGTGTTTTAAAGATAAACTTTTAATAATGCTTTAAATTAATTTTAAAAATCTTCGTTTGTGTTGGATGGATTAATTATAACCCCAGCAAAATGAAAATACAAGCACGTGTTTCATATGTATTAACTTCATTTTTACATGTTTAAAAAAAATTAAACTTTTCCTAATTTGTTTTCAAAGATGTTTTTGATGAATTACATGGTAGTCCACATCATTAAATCGTATCATGATGGTACAAATTAGTTTAATTTGAGTAGGAAAACCAATTATAAGCATGTAATTTTTAAAATTAAAATGACTTTAATCAATCATAAATGAAATGAATTAAAAAATAATTCGTATCTTACAGCTGTGGATAAATTAAAAATTTCCTTATAGGACTGAGTGCAAGAAGATATGATTTCATAGATTATTATTTCTTTAATGTAAAAAAATAACACAAACGAAGGACTGTTGAATTTTTTGAATTATTTGCCCAAATATATTAAAGATAATAATTCATGATCGAAAACAGCTTTCTCTCATCATTTTGCTATGATCATTTCAAAATATGATTAAAAAAAAAATGAAGGTTTGCGAAATTTTCGATTAAGAATTGAATGAAAAAATATTTAGCTTCAGAGTAATTTGTTAAAAACGTGTATAAATAAAACAAATTTATAAATTTTTAGTTTAAAAAAAAAAATTGTTTAAAGATATTTATGTTTATCTTTAATAAATAACTTCAAAATTCTGTTATAATGTATTTCAATTAAAGTACATTTATTTCCCTTTTTTGGCAATTTCTATTGTTTTTCGTATTTCTATTTTCATATAAATTACGTGTCAAATTATTATTTCAGTTTTCTGAAAAAAAATATTTCGTTGTATTCAATATTTTGTAAAACAAAAATTATTTTCTAGTAAAATGCTTCAAATTTATTGATAAAATCAAATAGCGGAATACATTTTACAATTCAACTAATGTCTCATTTAATAATCTTCATAAATAAATATTTTAAATAGATTCTGATAATTATGAGTAACAGTTATCACAAACTTAAAAAAGTTAATAGTTTAAATAGATTCTGATATGAGTAATAGTTATGATAAACATAAAATAATTAACAGTTTAAATTTCTGATAATTATGAGTAACAGTAATCCCAAGCTTAAAAGTTTTAAATAGATTATGATAATTATGAGTAGCAATTATCACAATCTTAAAATAGTTAATAGTTTAAATAGATTCTGATAATTATGAGTAACAATTATCACAAACTTACAATAACTGTTTAAATAGATTCTGATAATTAAGAATAACAGTTATCACAAACTTTAAATAATTAACAGTTTAAATAGATTCTGATAATTATGAATAACACTTATCAGAAACCTAAAATAATTAATTGTTTAAATAGATTCTGTTAATTATGAGTAACAGTTATCACAAACTTAAAAGTTTAAATAGATTCTGATAATTATGAGTAACAGTTATCAGAAACCTAAAATAATTAATTGTTTAAATAGATTCTGTTAATTATGAGTAACAGTTATCACAAACCTAAAATTTTAAATAGATTCTGATAATTATGAGTAACAGTTATCATAAATTTAAAAGAACCATTTTCATAATTCGATTAATCGTTTGATGTAATTATGTATTTTTTAGATTTAACAATTATTCCTAATTTTAACTGAAGTTTATTAATATTGAAGTATTTTAGAAACAACTTACAGTAAAAGCAAGATATCAACTGCTTTAATAAAAATTGTACAAAACGCAAAAAGTCTCACAAACTTCTATGAAATAAAAGCAAGAAAGATTTCATGGAAGAAGATAGAAAGGTCAAAGAATAGAAAATAATTATCTCACGATAAAGGACCTTGACCTCATCACGGCAGATGTGATAATGACACAAGTAATTATTGTGCGCTGCCTTAAATTTATTTTTAAGACTAATTTAATCCTCATTCAGGGACATCATCGCATTCTAATTGTCTGATGAAGGTATAATCACTAAAGTAATGTCTAAATGCGAAGTAAAATAAATTTAGGATATGAATTTCATGGACCATATATCCATACTATGAAGTAAAAAACGCAGTTTCAGTGTTGGCTTAATTATTTTAAATTTAATATTCTATAAAATAAATAACACTTTTGTTAGCTTAAGTAATAAAAGGAATAATTATAATTTTAAGCTAAACACTGTATAAAAAAAACACATTATTTAGTCGATTGTTTAGGTATAAATAAGGAAATAAACCAGTTTCACATTTGATTATTGAGAGCTAATTATATCTGGCGTCATATTAGCTGAAAACTGCATAAAATACTTTAAGAAATCCATTCTATTTTGCATAATTACATCACTAATTTTTAAGCTGATTTTATATCAATAGTAATTATTCCATGAATTTTGAGTTTATAATAAAAATTACTATCTATCATGAAAAAGTTCATGATATCACATTAATGGTTTTAAAAGGATAATTAAACATGCATAAAAATCAATTAAGTAATTTACTTACAACTAGGAATTCCATATTCAGACTTACCTATAAAATAAAATAAAAATTAGTAAATATTCAAATTAATGTAAATTTTACATAAAATCAATTCAAACGACAAAAAATATATTAACATAACTAAAACACTTAATAATAAGGAAATAAATGTAATCTGCAATATCATATTTATCTATTTTGAAATAAATTCAAATATATGAAAAAATTGAATTTTTATCGGGTCCATTTTGTCGTCACACAAATATTGGCGTAAAATCTACCTAAAAAAGGATGATAATCTTGATATTATGTTGAAAAGCATAAATGATTAAATACGTTATTCGTAAAGGAAGATGTGTAACCTTAATGTTATATTGAAAAACATCAGTGATTAAATACGTCTGTCATAAGGATTTAAGGTTTCTCTTAGAGTTGTACGATTATAAGTGTAAGCCTTTGTACAATTTAATAAATGAAATGAAGTTTTCTGCATCATTAAAAAGTCTAAAAATAAAGTAGTTATCATAAATAATAAGACTTAAAAGAAAAAAAAAAATAGAAATTCTTTCGCTGATTAAAGAATCACATTTAATTAGAAATTTAAAATTACTTTTAAAAATTCTATGACGATGATACTTTTATTTTTTACTCTTTTAACATCAGATGTGACTACTTATTTGAAATTTTTATATAAAATCGATTTACAATATACTTTTCGAGCAATTTCATAAACCGCGAAATTTGGAATATTCATGCGCTAGTCAAATTTTTTTTTTTCAATTTCGAAATTTGCGCAACAAACAGGTATTAGTGTTGACGTTTAATTTTCAGAAATATTTCAACGCCAATGTCATTGGTTAAAATGTTCTAGAAAGACAACCATAGATTCGCATAAAGAAATTACGTCAAAAAATCAAGACTCTATTCAATTTATTACTAATAAATTCATACTTATCATTGTATAAAATCTAATCAAGGAAAACATAGACATATTGAGTAAATATCAATACATACTGATATCGATACTTATGGAATACCGATTACTCAATACATATTGAATTCATATTGTTCAATACACAATGAATACATAATCAATACGTATTGATATCGATACATACTGGAATATTGATCAATACATACTGGTCAATATATACTGATACTGCATTACTCGATCAATATCAATAATATTGATATTTATATTATTGACAATACTGATTACGTATATAAATACATATTGAAGTAAACTCAATAAATTTTTAAAGATTAAATTTTTTTTTTTTAAAAATCGTAGCAGCTGGAAAATGAAAGGAAGGGACAAACAAAGATCTGTTGAAAAAATAAGAAACCCAAAAATCCCACTTCTCATTTCTTTTTCCCCATTTTAAGTAGCGTATTTTAAAAATATTATTTTATTGTAATGATATAAAAAAATATTTAAAAAAATGTTAAAAGCAATTAAATGCACGTATTTTACTTTTAATAAAAAAACTGCTCAAGTAATACGACCATTGATTTTTTTCTACATCTGTTTGTCATGAAATAGATAATGGAATAAAAATTACTTTTAAAATTTTGTAATGTATACATTACATATTATCCTTACTAGTATATCAAGAAAGAATAATTTAAATACTTTGAAACAATAGTTACTTAAACAATAAATTCATCCATATGTTTTACATAAATAATAAAGATAAATACATTTATATTATTACTCAAAATATTCATTTTTAAATAATCAATGGGATAAAATCTACCGTAATTACATAATTTTGTTAGTATTAAATTTCAAAACAAACAAATTTCATAATTCTCAAAACGCCTGTTTCAGTTTATTTAAAGAAATATATGCAAGTATATTCTTAAATATGTCAACTAGAATAGGTTTTGTTGTTGGTAATTTTTATATGTAATTTGAATAGCAGAAGATCCTGTCACACCACATTAAAACTGCATAGTTCCACAGCAATTTACCAATAAGAAGACATTTCGGCATTAGATTTATCAGAGGCATCTATAGGATAGATAAAGGAACTTTCAGTTCAATTACTTTTTTTTTCAAAACACACTTTCTTACCACTATGTATAAGAAGAACTAATGAATTCAATTAAAATTAAAAATAAAAACAATTTTTAGAGCAATTCTAATTCATGGCAGTATTGAATTAAATGCATATGACGCTTTTCAAAAAACGCTCACACAATGAAACCCAAAGTATAGGTTTCCGCTATAAAATAATCGCTTCTTTTTCAGGAGCAACACTCAAACAATTGTAACCTGAAATGTTAGCAAAGCTTTTTTTACTGCATTTCTCTTCCCAAGCATTGTTGCTATTTTGCTTTTGCAGCAAAGAACCCTCCTCGGAGAGGGAAACATAAAAACCTTATAACTACCTCTTCCAAACAGCAGCCGAATTTCGGCTGTGAAATTCTCTTGTGTGGCTAAAAGAAATATAAAAACACGCATAAAATCGGATTTGCCACCATTTTATGGAGGGGTCCACGTGAAAATTTCCACTCAAAAAACAAGCGTGTCAGACACCAGTAAATTATTGTGTTTTCAGGGTACCCTACGTTTGCTTCTGCAAATTTTTATTTATTTTTTTTTTTCTTTCTTTTTCTGCAAGGTAGTTGCTTGTGAAGCTTCTTATGGAAGAGAGGAAATGTATATGCGTATGAAGAAATATTTCATTATAACTGAAAATAGAATTTCTGTATATGTCGACATAATAAAGCGAAGAAATATCGAACACTGTAACCTATCATCTGAGAACTGTTGAAACCCACTTTGAATTCAATTTTTCTTCCTGAATCTTCTTTATTTGAGAAGTAGTTTTAAGTCTTTTTCGGTGTGGGGAGAGATGATAATAAAGTCTACTCGAAGCTTTGAATGTTTTTTTTGTTTTTTTTACAATGTCTTCTAAAGTTCAGTAGTACCGAGAAAAGGTTTTCATTCAAAATGAAATTCGCAACTATTTGTCTGAAGTAAGGCATGGTTACTTAAGTTGTTATCATTCATAATTTTAGTTTCTTCTGCTAAAGGTATGAAATAACTTATAACGTGAAATATTTAATCAAATCCTTTTTTTAAATCAGTTTCAAAATAAAATTCTGCACCAAGAAAACATTCAATATGAAATTCACAACTGTTTGTCTGGAGTTAGTCAAGCTTACTTAAATGGTTGTCATTCATATTTTTTTCTTCTACTAAAGCTATGAAAAAGCTTAACTTGTGAAATATATAATCAAAATCTGTCTTTAAATCAGTTTCACATATTGAGGAATTTGGCATTTTAGTTCAAACATTCACAAAAAAATTAAATTTTTAATATAATTAATTAATTTAATTAAAATAAAAAAAAAAAAAATTAAGAGCAATTTTTATTCATGGCGGCAATATTGAAATAAATGCATATAACGCTTTTCAAAAAACGCTCACACAATAAAACCCAAAGTTTAGATTTCCACTATAAAATGATCGCTTCTTTTTCAGGCGCAACACTCAAACAATTGTAACCTGAAATGTTAGCAAAGCTTTTTACTGCATTTCTCTTCCCAAGCATTGTTGCTATTTTGCTTTTGCAGCAAAGAACCCTTCTCGGAGAGGAAAACATAAAAACGTTATAACTACTTCTTCCAAACAGCAGCTGAATTTCGGCTGTGAAATTCTCCAGTGTGGCTGAAAGAAATATAAAAACACGCATAAAATCGGATTTGCCACCATTTTATGGAGGACTCCACGTGAAAATTTCCACTCCAAAAAACAGGCGTGTCAGACACTAGTAAATTATTGTGTTTTCAGGATACCCAACGTTTGCTTCTGCAACAATTTTTATTTATTTATTTTAACTTTCACTCTTTTTCTGCAGGGTAGTTGCTTGTGAAGCTTCTTATGGAAGAGAGGAAATGTGTATGCGTATGAAGAAAAATTTCATTATAACTGAAAGTAGAATGGCTGTAAGTATATGTCGGCATAATAAAGCGAAGAAATATCGAACACTGTAGCCTATCAGCTGAGAACTGTTGAAACCCACTTTAAATCAATTTTTCTTTCTGAATATTCTTTATTTCAGAAGTTTTAAGTCTTGTTTTTGGTGTGGGGAAAGATGATAATAAAGTCTACTTGCAGCACTGAGTTTTTTTTTTTTACAATGTTTTCTAAAGTGTAGTAGCACCAAGAAAAGATCTTCATTTAAAATTCAATTCGCAACTATTTGTCTGGAGTCAGTTATGCATACTGAAGTGGTTATCATTCATAATTTTAGTTTCTTCTGCTAAAGGTATGAAATAACTTATCATGTGAAATATCTAATCAACCCCTTTTTTAAATCAGTTTCAAAATATAATTCTGCACCAATTCTACACCAAGAAAAGATCATTCAAAATGAAATTCCATACTATTTGTCTAGATTTAGTCATGATTACTTATGTGCATCTGCTTACTTTTCTTCTCTAAAAGTATGAAATAATCTATGTTGTGAAATATATAATCAAAGTCATTTTTTAATTCAGTTTCAAAATAAAATTCTTCACTAAGAAAACATTCAATATGAAATTCACAACTGTTTGTCTGGAGTTAGTCAAGCTTACTTAAATGGTTGTCATTCATATTTTTTTCTTCTACTAAAGGTATGAAAAAGCTTAACTTGTGAAATATCTAATCAAAATTTGTCTTTAAATCAGTTTCACATTTTGAGGAATTTGGCATTTTAGTTCAAATATTCACAAAAAAATTAAATTTTTTAATGTAATTAATTAATTTAATTAAAATTAAAAAAGAAAAAAAAAATTAAGACTAATTTTTATTCATGGCGCCAGTATTGAATTAAATGCATATAACGCTTTTCAAAAAACGCTCACACAATAAAACCCAAAGTATAGATTTCCGCTATAAAATAATCGCTTCTTTTTCAGGAGCAACACTCAAACAATTGTAACCTGAAATGTTAGCAAAGCTTTTACTGCGTTTCTCTTCCCAAGCATTGTTGCTATTTTGCTTTTGCAGCAAAGAACCCTTCTCGGAGAGGGAAACATAAAAACCTTATAACTACCTCTTCCAAACAGCAGCTGAATTTCGACTGTGAAATTCTCCAGTGTGGCTAAGAGAAATATAAAAACACACATAAAATCGGATTTGCCACCATTTTATGGAGGACTCCACGTGAAAATTTCCACTCCAAAAAACAGGCGTGTCAGACACCAGTAATTTATTGTGTTTTCAGGATACCCGACGTTTGCTTCTGCAACAATTTTTATTTATTTATTTTTACTTTCTTTCTTTTATGTGGGGTAGTTGCTTGTGAAGCTTCTTAAAGAAGAGAGGAAATGTGTATGCGTATGAAGAAAAATTTCATTATAACTGAAAATAGAATGGCTGTATATGTCGACATAATAAAGCGAAGAAAGTATCGAACACTGTAATCTATCAGCTGAGAACTGTTGAAGCCCACTTTGAATTCAATTTTTCTTCCTGAATCTTCATTATTTGAGAAGTTTTAAGTCTTTTTCGGTGTGGGGAGAGATGATAATAAAGTCTACTCGAAGGACTGAATTTTTTTTTTTTCTACAATGTCTTCTAAAGTGTAGTAGCACCAAGAAAAGGTCTTCATTAAAAATTCAATTCGCAACTATTTGTCTGGAGTTAGTCATGGTTACTTAAGTGGTTAACATTCGTAATTTTTTTTTCTTATTTTCAAGGTATTAAATAATTTTTCTTATGAAATATATAATCAAATTCATTTTTAAATCAGTTTCAAAATAAAATTCTGCACCGAGAAAAGATCATTCAAAATGAAATTCGCAACTATTTGTATGGAGTTAGTCAAGCTTACTTAAATTGTTAACACATACTTTTTTTCTTCTGGTAAAAGTATAATATCAATTATCTTGTTAAATATATAATAAACTCTGCCTTTAAATCAGTTTCACATTTTGAGGAATTTGGCATTTTAGTTCAAACATTCTCAAAAGAATGAAATTTTTAATCTAATTAATTAATTCAATTAAAACTAAAAAAAAAAAAATGTAAGCGCAATTCTTATTCATGGCAGCATTGAATTAAATGCATATGACGCTTTTCAAAAAACGCTCACACAATAAAACCCAAAGTATAGATTTCCGCTATAAAATAATCGCTTCTTTTTCAGGCGCAACACTCAAACAATTGTAACCTGAAATGTTAGCAAAGCTTTTACTGCATTTCTCTTCCCAAGCATTGTTGCTATTTTGCTTTTCCAGCAAAGAACCCTTCTCGGAGAGGGAAACATAAAAACCTTATAACTACCTCTTCCAAACAGCAGCTGAATTTCGGCTGTAAAATTCTCCAGTGTGGCTAAGAAATATAAAAACACGCATAAAATCGGATTTGCCACCATTTTATGGAGGGGCCCACGCGAAAATTTCCACTCCAAAAACAGGCATGTCAGACACCAGTAAATTATTGTGTTTTCAGGGTACCCAACGTTTCCTTCTACAACAATTTGTATTTATTTATTTTTACTTCTTTCTTTTCTATAGGGTAGTTGCTGTGAAGCTTCTCATGGAAGAGGAAATGTGTATGCGTATGAAAAAAATGTCATTATAACTGAAAATAGAATGGCTGTATATGTCGATATAATAAAGCGAAGAAGTATCGAACACTGTAACCTATCAGCTGAGAACTGTTGAAGCCCACTTTGAATTCAATTTTTCTTCCTGAATCTTCTTTATTTGAGAAGTTTTAAGTCTTTTTCGGTGTGGGAGAGATGATAATAAAGTCTACTCGAAGGATTGAATTTTTTTTTTTTTACAATGTCTTCTAAAGTGTATTAGCACCAAGAAAAGGTCTTCATTCAAAATGAAATTCGCAACTATATTTCTGGAATTAGTCACGCTTACTTAAGTATTCAACATTCATATTTTTTTCTATTGCTAAATATATGAAATAACTTATCATGTGAAATATATAATCAAAATCTTTTTTATATCAGTTTCAAAATAACATTCGGCAGCAAGAAAAGATTTCAAAATAAAATTCGTAAATGCTTGTCTGGAGTTAACCCTGCTTACTTAAGTAGTTATCATTTAAAATTTCTTTTATTCTGCTAAAGATATTAAATAACTTATCTTGTAAAATATATTATCAAAATTTTTTAAATTAGATTCAAAATTTAATTCTGCACCAAGAAAAGGTTTTCATTCAAAATGGAATTCGCAATTGTTTCTCTGAAGTTAGTTAAATGATTATCATTCAAATTTTTTTCTACTGCTAAAGTTATGAAACAAATTATTTTGTGAAATATATAACCGAAATCTGTCTTTAAATCAGTTTCAAATGTTAAGGGATTTAGAATTTTACTTCAAGTATTCACAAAAAATGCATTTTTTTATACAATGTTTTCTGGAAGCAATGGTTATTAATATTTCTTGAACTCTGTATAGTTTTTCCAAAGGCATATCCATCAATACAATGATTTTTAAACATTAAAATTGTGGAATATGCTATTATATACTATAATTAACTATGTTTGCAGTGAATTATAATAATAATAATATGGAGATAACTTAATCTTGCAGCATATTATTTATTGATTTGGAGTGCAGTATAGATCTATCTCCTCGTATTGCATTCCAGGCAATGTCTGATACGGCAAAATGATCTACAAACACGGTTTTCAGTCTGGCTCTCGGTGTGAATTTCTTAAAAATGAAACAGTGGAACGCAGGTGGTTTGTCCCATTATCATCGGTGGCAATGTTACGTCTTTTCTGTGGTCATGATTGTTTCCGCAAGCACCTTCACAGAATTAAACTGACTACTGACCCCTCTCTGTCTCCTGTGTGATCACCAGGAAGAAATGGATATACCTCACCTTGCTTCCTGTCCTGCACTGCCTCCTATACCTTTATGGAGGCATTATTGGATTGCCAGACTTCAGTGGATGGATTAGCTGATGTCATTTGTTTCTATCTTGTTCTATATATTATTATTATTATTCTATTGTCTATGTTTTTAGTGATATCTGTTGTCCTTAAGTTTGTCAATGTGAATAAAAAAAATTACTGATTTAAAGAAAGTTTCATTGATTAGTATATTTCAAGAAAATATATTGGATATAACTCCTATTTATATAATTTATTAATTTATTTAATATTTAATATAACATAAATTTATATTCTCGTTTAATTTTTTCAATTTAATAAAGTTTGTAAAATTTATTATATATAGTGTGTATACACATAAATAATTTTAAATGTTATAATAAAAATATCGAAGTCTACAATCATCTTCCCCCTAAAACTAAAACTATTGAAAAGTTATATAAATTGAATTTTTTCTCACTAAATATTATTTATTTAAGAAATTTTAATTCTTCTTTGGTGATGAATAAAGGAATAAGTCTAATAAGTCTGCAAGAAGAAAAATTCTGTGACTTCTGAAACACAGTAGAACCAAAAACTTATCTTCAATCAAAACAAAATTTATTGCAAGAACTGTTTGTGTAATGCTATTTGCGTTTACTTTAATAAAATAATCAATTCATAACCTTTCAAGTAAACTTTATTTTGATAAACAAAGTTTGAAAGATTCTGTCTCGTGGAAATTATAGTTGGACTCAAAGTTATATAATAAATAAATTTATCTTTCATACAATCTGGAACCAATAAATATTTGCTTTAATCGTTCTTTATGTAGTTATTTCGTAACCATTCAACATTGGGCTATATCTTATGTTATATATTGATTCATTTATTTTTGTTAAATATTAATTTTAAAGAACTTAATAAAGATCTCATTATTTGATGGCGTAGAAAAATTTGTTTCATAATATTTACAGTGCAAGTTTATGAACAACTTAAGATATTAAATATTTTATTTTATTATGATTTCATGGTTTATTAAATTTTACATGTAGGCACGCAAAAGTGACATCTTTTGCATAAATAAGCCAACTTTTTCAATTCTTTCTATTAGCTCACACTCTCCCTATATATTCTAGTTCAAATTTTCAATCTTTCATAAAATACTTTTTATTCATCCACTCAAGTTCAAATACATTTTTTTAACTTGTAGTGGGTCACACTTACTGATAATACAGTTTTTTCAATTATTAATCCACTAATTAAATTTAATTAATTAATTATAGTTTTTTTTAGATTTACGCTGCATGTATCTACCAATAGATGGCGCCAGATAAATTTAAAAAAATGAAATGAAAAAATTATTTATAAAGGACTTTTATAATTAATGCACTATACTGAAAAAAAGTAGGAATTGACTTATTTTTTTTATATTACTTTTTTGATATGCAATGTAAATGCTTCACAAATATCGGGCAAAAAAAAATTACATGTTATTTTTAATTTAAATAATTTGAATAAAACAGAACTTTTTTTTTTGAACAAAATAGAAATTTATATATTTTGAACAAAACAGCACTTGATATATTTTGGACAAAATAGAACTTGATATATTTTGAGCAAAACAGAACTTGATATATTTTGAACAAAACAGAACTTGATATATTTTGAACAAAACAGAAATTAATATATATTTTGAACAAAATAGAACTTGATATATTTTAGAACTTGAACAGTTGAACAAAACAGAACTTAATATATTTTGAATAAAATACAAATTATTATATTTTGAACAAAATAAAAATTAATATTGTTACGTCGAAACTCAGGTCCCCCTGCTTGGGGAAGTCAACGCTCTATGTCCAGAAAAACATCCTGTCTGTGGAGGTGTCTGGCAGGGTGTGGTGACGGGAGACAGAGAAAGAATGTAAGAAAAGCAGTTGAACTTCTGCAACCAAAGAGAAAGATTGTGTGGCAATCTATCCTCGAGTGCGATGGCTGCATAAATAAATGAGTTCAATAAGTGTAACCCCAGAGAGAGGTTGTTTGGTCAGTTCATCTTCGAGTTTGATGGCTGCCTAAATAAAGGAGATTAATTTATACAGTCCACTTCGTATTTTGAGTTTATATCTGTGTGTCCGAGCGATCGAACAAATATATTTTGAACAAAATAGAACTTGATATATTTTGAACAAAATACAAATTAATATATTTTAGAACTTGAATAGTTGAACAAAAACAGAACAGAACAAGCTCTGTTTTGTTGAAATAAAACAGAACTTGATATATTTTATATGAATTACGATTTCGTAATATTGATTTCAATAAAATATTTGGTGAAATATATTTTTAAAACTATTCAGAAAACTTATTTTACAGAAAATATTGATGTTTGCATTTCCATTTCCTCAAAGAAACAAATTTATTGAGCACTTGCGTTAAAAAAAACGCTGCAACATCTCGACATTTCCTGGTCTTCTTGTAACTGCTCAAAACGAATTCAGATCCTTTTGAAGAAAGAAAGTACTCTTAGAAATATTCTTGTGGAATATTCTTGTTGTGGATACGAGAGTATATACGTGGAAATCATTATTTTTGATATTTATTTCTACGTGACCTTAAAAGCAGTTTCGAAAGTACTGAGAAATTTTTAAAGTTTGAAATAAACTTCAATATTTCCTTATTCTCATATAGAGTATCAGTATATTTTGGTTTAAATTGGTGAAATATTTTCAATAAATTTATTGATTTATCAGTGTTACTATTGCAGAGTTTGTGCGGACAACCCATTTCGGACGAAACATTTCATTCCGTAACTAAAATATTAAATGTTTAAAGATATTTATTCGTATTTTATTACGTTGAGGCATAAATAAGTTTAAACTTTTAGATTTGAGTGATATACATATACTTGAATAAACTTGAATCTACACAATTTTAGAGCTTAAATTCATGCGTATAATTTACTTCTATGAGGAATTTTGCAGTAATTTAATAACTCCTAGTAATAATAATAATTCACCATATAATCACTGAATATATCACCTGTATATTCGCATTTATATTAAGCATTTTAACATATGGATCCACCAGGCAGCTCCGATCCAGCCTTTTAAATCCACATTATGCTATCATATTGGAGTGGATTGGGTATGCTATTATATTGGAGTGGGTACACTCAGTTACAATTTGTACTGAGTGTGGTTGAGTTGTACCCACTCCAATATAATAGGTTGAGATACAGGTTGGAGAACTCACAACTTTATATGCACACACATACAATTAGATTCACACACTATTTAACACATTTAAAGACATATATTTAATTATAGATTCCTTGTAGGAATCCACTTCTAAGCCGAAACCCCGAAACTCGACTACGCGCAAGCTGTACGAAATATACTTTCTCTTCGGGGGGGAGAGTCCGTAGGCCACTAATGTGCTGGGATGCGCTAAATATATTTTCTCTCGGCTAACACTCCATAAACTAAACATTTCTTAGCAGAAGCACAGTTTGCGCTGTACTTCCTCTCGTGTGAAAGTCTGAAGACTGACTGACCATTTCTTTTGTACGCCAAAGGGGATGCTCTTACATGGTTACACTGTCGCAATTTGTAACGAATCTTCCATCTCACATAAACACAAGGAGTGGTACCTAGGAATGAAATAACTTTACGTCCGGGGGAAATCACCTTGTCCGTTCTCTACATGAACACAGGACTTTTAGTTTCGGTTCAACACTGCTTGTTAGGTTTAAAACCAAGCATCAAATATCCCAAAACTTCCTAAACCTATGGATCTACTCCGTTCTATAATGCTAGACCCAAATTGTGCTGTCCTTACTTGAAACGACTCTTTCCCTTTTAGTAAAAAAGGAGTACTTTTCATTCTAAGGTTTTTTCTTGTCCATTCCCAACATAGACAATGAGCAGTTAGGAATAACTTGAAGATTTTTTTAACAAACTCTGGTTTGGTTTGTCGCTCTAGGGTAATTTTTTACACAATTTGGGCTAATTCGACCAGAATCTACAGTTTAACGTGAATTCCGGACCATTAATAATCAACCACGCCACCGCCAGGATTCGAACCTGAAGCCTGTGATACCAACGGCCAGAGCGATAGCCAATTATCCATTAGGTCACCCGTACTCTGGAATCCCAATGCAACATAACATACTCATATAATAACATACTCCATGAACTAACATAACCCATGAACTCCAGCATAACTTACTCCATGAACTAAATTTTAAAAAAATATGTGTATTCAAATTAATTATCTGCACCATTTATTTTCCTTTTTAAAATTAAAATTAAAAATATAAATTTTAAATGCTATTCACCACATTGCAAAAGCAGTCATGCGCAGTTTTTATCCAACCAGACGACACTCCAATTATTTTAACAGACAGTTTTTATTTATTATCCAAATAAATTAACTCCGTTTTAAAAACAAATCAACTCTCTCCCTGACGTACGCAAACAAGGACACGAAAATAAACGCCAGAATACCTAACCCATCCCATCATCACTTAAAACAAATTTTCTAAAGACACAAAAAAAAAAAATACTTAAAGCAAACAACACTTCCACACTAACTGATAATACATACTTTTATATATGCATCCAATGCATAATGCATGACACCTGACTTTTACACACTTGGATCTCTACACTATCGATCGCCGTATCAACTATTCAGTGTCTTAACCTTTCTTTCAAAAAAGCACCAAACAAAATCGGTGTACGAGCATTTATCACCAAAAACCTTCTTTTTTTTTTTTTTTGTCATGATTGAGGTTAACGAATTTTATTCTGGCCACATAAAATCTATTTAGTTTATGTATTTATGAAGCCACACATACTACACGTAACCTTTTATATAAACACATAAAATATATATATTTGAGTGGGTTTTTTTTCTTCTTGCAGCGACGTTTACTGCCCGTCTGCCAACGTAGAACATCATTGATGGATAGGGCAATCTATAAATAGCCTTCACGGGGTCTCTGTCTACTTATCGTCATCGTAGCGCTCCAGTTGGAAAAGTGCCAATATCTTCCTTCCCTCTGCTTGGAACGACAGCTTTTTCCAAGTTTTAAAGCTGCGGAACTGAAAAGCAATGGCAAAATTGCGATAGACTTCGCGATGGGAGTTTGATTTCTTTATTATTATGATGCTTATGTGTCTTTCCGGAATTTTTGTTTTGTCTTTTGGGTTTTGTTGTAATTTGTGGAGGGCAGGAAATGTTGCTGGTGTAGTATTCTTTCCTTTTCTGTAGTTTATTAATGAATTTATTGGTGCTGTATTTTTTTATCACGAGAAATGTACTAGAATACAGCAGAAAACTTTGCCGCAGAATTGGGCCAAAAACAATTAGGTTAATAAGATGAAGCACAATTGCATAGACAATAGACAGAAAAATGAAATTATATGGAGGCATAATTTGGACACAATTAACGAATCTCCAAAAAGTTAGTGTAGATGCATATTAATTAATGTTCGCGCTGAAAAAAATGTAATTCAATATGCCCAAATATTTCTAATACCACGACACATTCCCAAGTTTTATAGTATTATAAACTTGCGAAAATATCGTGGTATTGGAATATTATTAAATAAATAATCAAACATATAAAAATTTATTGAATTTCAATGTTACTTAAAATCCGAAAGCAATGGCAAAACATTGCGATAGACTTCGCAATGGGAATTTGATTTCTTTGTTATTATGATGTTTATGTGTCTTTCCGGAATTTTTGTTTTGTCTTTTTTGTTTGTTGTAATTTGTGTAGGGCAGGAAATGTTGCTGGTGTAGTATTCTTTCCATCTATTTTTTTCTTTCTGTAGTTTATTAATGAATTTATTGGTGCTGTATCTTTTTATCACGAGAAATGAAGATTAAAACAGAAAGCTTTGCCGCAGAATTGGGCAAAAAAAAATTAGGCTTAATCAGATGAGGCACAATTACATAGACAATAGACAGAAATAATGAAATTATATGGAGGCATAATTTGGACATAATTAACAAATCTCTCAAAAGTTAGTGTAGATGCACATTAATTACTGTTCGCACAGAAAAAAATGTAATTCAATGTTCGAAATATTCTAAACCCACGACATTTTCCCAAGTTTTATAGAATTATAAACTTGGGAAAATGTCGAGGTATTAGAATATTTTGGCATATTGAATCCATTGTAATGTATTCCATTTTCCAATGTAATTCCATTCCATCCACTATTCAATGTATATTACATACATTTTTTAATGTATATTCCATGAAGGAAGTCTTATATTCAAATAATAAAAAGATACTTTAACCGCTTTATTAAATTAATAATCAAACATATAAAAATCTATCGAATTACAATATTACTTAAAATCTAAAAGCAATGGCAAAAAAAGCAATATACTTCGAGATGGCAGTTTGATTTCTTTATTATGATACTTATGGGTTCTGGAATTTTTGGTTTTTGTCTTTTTGGGTTTTTGTAATTTGTGGAGATCAGGAAATGTTGCTGGTGTAGTATTCTTTCTTCCTTTTTTTTTTTTACTTTATGTAGTTTATTTATGAATTTATTAGTGCTGTGTCTTTTATCACAAGAAATGTAGATTACAACAGAGAGTTTTGCCGCAGAACTGGCCATAAATAATTAGTCTTAATAAGATGAAACAAATTGCGCAGACATTAGACAGAAATAATGAAATTATATGGAGGCATAATTGGGACATAATTAAAAAGAATCTCTCACAAGTTAAGGTAGATGAATATAAATTAGTGTTCACACAAAAAAATGTAGTTGAATACGCCAAAATATTCTAATACCACGACATTTTCCCAAGTTTATAATTCTATAAAAGTATATTCCATGAAGGGAGTCTAATATTCAAATAATAAAAGATACTTTACTTTTTATTAAAAAAAAATAATCAAAAATATAAAAATCTATTGAATTACAATGTTACTTAAAATCCGAAAGCAATGGCAAAAAGCGATAGTCTTCGCGATGGGAGTTTGATTTCTTTGTTATTATGATGACTATGTGTTCCGGAATTTTTGTTTGTCTTTGTTGTAATTTGTGGGGGCAGGAAATGTTGCTGGTGTAGTATTCTTTCCTTTTTTGTCTGTAGTTTATTAATGAATTTATTGGTGCTGTATCCTTTTATCACGAGAAATGTAGATTACAGATGAAAGCTTTGGGCAAAAAAAAAAAATTAGTCTTAATAAGATGAGGCACAATTGCATAGTCAATAGACAGAAATAATGAAATTATATGGAGGCCTAATTTGGGCATAATTAACGAATCTCTCAAAAGTTAATGTAGATGCACATTAATTACTGTTCGCGTAGAAAAAAATTTAATTCAATATGCCAAAATATTCTATTACTACGACATTTTCCCAAGTTTATAATTTTATAAAAAGTATATTTTATGAAGGGTATATGTATGTAAAATATGTATGTATATTTATATACGTATGTATGTGAAGGTAAAAGTATATTTTATTGAGCCCAATATTCAAATAATAAAAACGTCTATTAACCGTTTGACTAAATAAATCATCAAATATATAAAAAAGCTATTGAATTATAATGTTACTTAAAATTATATACAAAATAAAAAAATAAATTATCCTATGAATTATAATTATTATATTCAACCAATGGTATTATATATAAAATAACCAATGAAATCTATAGGATAATGGTCGAATTACTTAAGTTGCATATAATAAGTACATAAATATGATTAATATACCTTTAGAAAATTTCTTGAAACTCTAAAAGTAAATTTAAAGAGAGTTATTTTTTTTTTAAAAAATTAATATGTAAGAAAAATAAGAAGCATCCTATGTTATCATAGACAGCCATTTCAAGATTTATTTTGATATTTTGGCAACTTAAATTAAAAATAATAAAACTTTACAATATTTTAATGTTTCTTTTAAAATATAAATATGATAAAATTGCACTTTAAAACACATATTAATGCATACTGTCTTAGATTTTAAAATACCTATAAGAAAATCTTATAACAGATTTAAGCATTTATTTTTAACTCTTTAAATGTCAGAAATGATTTCAACATGGGCTTTTAAAAACCTATTACAATAACAGTTTCACATAAATCAAAAATAATTTTAAATAATTTTACATCAATATACATAAAATAAATTTATATTATCAATGTTAGTCATATTATTGACAGATATAAAAATATTGATAAAATCACTGATGGCGTATAAGTTGTATTTGAGTGGTATGCAAGAAAGGTGTTTAAAAATTACTGGATAAATAATACAAAGTATACTATATTTAACAAAAAAAGATAAGCATCTTAAAAGCCTGTCGTAAGTTTTAATTTTTGTTAAGATTATCTTCTTGTTTTACAGACACTTTATTCATCTTTTGTCCCTTTATTTAAACTTTTACAATTTTCAACAGACTTAACTTGAAAAGGATTTATTATTCATGAAAAAAACCCAGTTTTTCTTTTTGTTTCAGTTTTCTGTCAACTGCATGCACTTAAAAAAGCCTTTTATGAAGCTAACTTAACAAGCGTCTTTTAAAAATGCATGCTCGTTTTGGTTTTAGATATTAAGCGAAATACAGGTTTCACTTTACAGAAACAAAAACAGCAACAAAAAAAGCATTAAAAGAAAACGATTCGAGTTTTAAACAAAACTTATTTTTGTAGTCATGAATACTTCAACTCACTTCACTTTATTCAAAAGACACCAAACGTTCACTGTGCGAAACAAAAAAAAATTTTTTTTTTCTTTGCAATTCACCCATGTCGTTTTTATGACATTGCTACATTAAAACAACATGAAATTCCTCAAGATCCTTTTTTTTTTTTTTTTTCAAAGTTAAAATGTAAGTTTAAAAGAGAGCCAGCGAAAAAAAGATTGCGGAATGTTTCAGTTGTTTGTTCGCCGCTTGACACTTTATTCTAAATTTTCTACATCGGAGTGGATCAAAAGAATGAAACATATTTCTTTTTAGATTAGAAGAAGAAAAAGATTATCATAGTAAAAGAGACAGAATCTACAAAAATTTCCTGTTTTTATATTTCGAAATTTAGAAAAGAATTGTGGACCAATGGAAAATTTAATACAGCATTACTTCTATGATGTATTAATGAATATATTTGTGTTGCGTTTGTTTAGGGAGAAATATCTTCTTTGTATGACATTGTAGCAAATGTCATACAAAGACTACTATTTTAAACTATTCAGCAAAAGAAATTTAATATATTCATTAATACGCTACAGAAGTAACACTGTATTAAATTTTCCATTCGTCCACATTCCTTTTCTTCATTTCGAAATAAAAAAAACGGAAATTTTTCTATATTCAGTTTTTTTTTTTTCCTATGATAATTTTGTTTTCCTTCTAATCTAAAAAGATTTATTATTTTGATTGTTTAGATATTTTTTTTTTTTGGAAAATAAAAATAGATAAATATTTTATTACATTTTAGACTTATTCATGAATTTCTGAAAATAATCATTATGGATTAATATTTTAATCCAATAATAATTACAAATTAAATATAGACTTCTTAAGTTATATTTAAACAATTTAATTTAATATTAATATCAGGAAATACAATTTAAATGGTATAATATATAAAATAACCGAGGGAATTATATAGATAATGCTGGAATTATTTCATTTACATATAATTAGTTCATAAAAAATATTAATAATATACCTTTAGAAACTATCTAAAATCATAATAGTAAATTTTAAGACAGTCGTTTTTTAAAAAAAATAAGAAGAATAAGAAGAATCTTATGTTATCTTAGACAACCGTTTCAAGATATATTTTGACATTTTGCAACTTAAATTAATAAAATAATAAAACTTTACATATTTTAATGTTCTTTTGTAATATATACAATATAAAATGACACTTTAAAACACATATTAATTCATACTGCTTTAGTTTTTATATAGAACAGTATAAGAACACCTTATAACAGATTTAAGGGTTTATTTTTTAGCTGTCCAAAAGTCAGAAATGACTTCAACATAGGGTTTTTAAATTCTGTTATAATAACAGTTTCACATAAATCAAAATATTTTTTTAATAATTTTACATCAATATACCTAAAATAAATTTATATTATCAATCTAAGTCTTCTTGACAGATATAAAAAATATTGTTAAAATCATTGATGGTGTAAGTAAATATGTATTTGAGTATTATACAAGAAAGGTGTTTAAAACAATTACTGGATAAATATTACAAAGTATACTATATTTAACCAAACAAAGATAAAGCTCTTAAAAGCCTGTCGTAAGTTTTAATTTTAGTTAAGATTATCTTTCTTTTACAGACACTTTATTCGTTTTTTTCCCTTTATTTAAACTTTACAATTTTCAGCAGACTTAACTTGAAAAGGATTTATTATTCATGAAAAAAAAAAACCCAGTTTTTCTTTCGTTTCAGTGTTCTGTCAACTGCATGCGCTTAAAAAAGGCCTTTTATGAAGCTAACTTAACAAGCGTCTTTTAAAAATGCATGTTCGTTTTGAAAAACTTTAGATATTAAGCGAAATACAGGTTTCACTTTACAGAAACAAAAACAGCAAAAAAAAAACATTAAAAAAAACGGTTTGAGTTTTAAACAAAACATATTTTTGTAGTCATGAATACTTCAACTCACTTCACTTTATTCAAAAGACACCAAACGTTCGCTCGTGCGAACCAAAAAGAAAGGAATTTTTTTTTTCTTTGCATGTTCAAACCCATGGTGTTTTTATGACATTGCTACATTAAAAACAACATGAAATTTCTCAAGTTTTTTTAAAGTTAAAATGTAAGTTTAAAACAAAGCCAGCGGAAAAAGATTGCGGAATGTTTCAGTTGTTGTTCGCCGCTTTATGATTTATTCTAAATTTTCTACATCGGAGTAGATCAAAGAATAAAACATATTTCTTTTTAGATTAGAAGAAGAAAAAAATTATCATTTTAAAAAAGGGACAGAATCTACAAAAATTTCCATTTTATATTTAGAAATTTAGAAAAGCATTGTGGACGAACGGGAAAAATTTAATACAGTGTTATAATTTATGTACTGTATTAATGAATATATTTGTGCTGTGTTTGTTTTAGGCAGAAAAATATTCTTCTCATGGCGTTGTAAAAGATGGCTACATTAAACTATTCAGCGAAAGAACTGTAATAACATGCACAAATATATTCATTAATACACTAAAGAAGTCGCACTGTATTATATTCTCCAAGTTAATAATTCTATAAAAGCAAATTTTATGAAGGGTATACAAATGTATATGGAAGATAAAAGAATTAGAAAGAAGAAGAAAGAAGAAAAAAATTATCATGGTAAAAATGAGACAGAATCTACAAAATTTCCGTTTTTATATTCCAAAAATTAAAAAGAATTGTAGACGAATGGAAAATTAAATACAGTGTTACTTTTGTGGTGTATTAATGAATATATTTGTGCTGTGTTGATTTTAGTCAGAAAAATCTTCTTCGTATGACATTGTAGCAAATAGGTACATTAAACTATTTAGCGAAAGAAGTTTAATATATTCATTAATACACTACAGAAGTAACAATGTATTAAATTTTCCGTTCGTCCACAATGCTTTGTCTGAATTTCGAAATATAAAAATGAAAATTTTTGTAGATCCTGTATATTTCTTTTTACCATGATAATTTTTTTCTTCTTCTAATCTAAAAAGATTTATTCTTTTGATTTTTAGATAATTTTTTTTTCCTTTTAGAAAAATATAATCATTTAGTTGCATTTTGTATTTAATTCATAAATTTCTGGAAGTAATCATTCCTGTTCAATATTTTAATCCAATGCTAATTAAGAATTGAATATAGAATTCCAAAGTTATAATTAAACACTTTAATTTAATATTAATATCACGAAATACAATTTAAAGGGTATTATATATAAAATAACAGATGAATTATATAGGACAAGGCTGGAATTACTTCATTTACATATAATTATTTCATAAAAATATTATTTTTATACCTTTAGAAACTTTCAAAATCATAATAGGAAATTTTAAGAGAGTCGTTTTTAAAAAAAATGGTTATGTAAGCAAAATAAGAAGAATCTTTTGTTGTCTTAGACAACTATTTCAAGATTTATTTTTGACATTTTGCAACTTAAATTAAAAAATTATAAAACTTTACAATATTTTAATGTATTTTTATTATATATACATTATAAAATGACACTTTAAAACACATATTAATTGATACTCCCTTAGATTTTAAAATGTGTATAAGAACATCTTATAACAAGCGTTTATTTTTAACTGTTCAAATGTCAGAAATGACTTTCAACATGGGCTTTTAAATTCTCTTATAATAACTGTTTCACATAAGTCAAAAAATTTTTTAATAATTTTATATCAATATATCTAAAATAAATTTCTATTATCAATGTTAGTCATATTCTTGAAAGATATAAAAATATTGATAAAATCATTGATGGTGTAAGTAAATATGTATTTGAGTGGTACACAAGATAAATAATACAAAGTATACTATATCTAAGAAAAAACGGATAAAAATCTTAAAAGTCTGTCGTTTATATTTTAGTTAAGATTATCTTTGTTTTACAGACACTTTATTCATTTTTTTGCGCCTTTATTTAAACTTTACAATTTTCAACAGACTTAACTTGAAAAGGATTTATTATTCATGAAAAAACCCCAGTTTTTCTTTCGTTTCAGTTTTCTGTCAACTGCATGCGCTTAAAAGCCTTTTTTGAAGCTAACTTAACAAGCGTCTTTTAAAAATGCATGCTCGTTTTGGTTTTAGATATTAAGCGAAATACAGGTTTCACTTTACAGAAACAAAAACAGCAACAAAAAAACATTAAAAGAAAACGGTTTGAGTTTTAAACAAAATTTAGTTTTGTAGTCATGAATACTTCAATTCACTTCACTTTATTCAAAAGACACCAAACGTTCGCTCGTGCGAAACAAAAAATTTTTTTTCTTTACCTGTTCACCCATGGTGTTTTTATGACATTGCTACATTAAAACAACATGAAATTCCTCAAGTTTTTTTTTTTTTTTTTAAAATGTTTAAAAAAGTTAAAATGTAAGTTAAAAAAAGTTAAAATGTAAAAAAAAGTTAAAATGTAAGTTTAAAAGAGAGCCAACAGAAAAAGATTGCGGAATGTTTCAGTTGTTTGTTCGCCGCTTGACACTTTATTATAAATTTTCTACATCGGAGTGGATCAAAAGAATAAAACATATTTCTTTTTTAGATTAGAGAAAAAAATTATCTTTGTAAAAGAAACAGAATCTACAAAAATTTCCGCTTTTATATTTTGAAATTTAACAAAGAACTGTGGACGAAAGGAAAATTTAATACAGTGCTATTTCTGTAGTGTAATAATGAATATGTTTGTGCTATGTTTGTTTTAGTCAAAAATACCTTGTTGGTATGGCATTGTAGAAGATGGCTTCATTTAAACTATTCAGCGAAAGAACTTTAATAACATGCACAAATGTATTCATTAATACACTACAGAAGTCGCACTGTATTATATTCTCCAAGTTAATAATTCTATAAAAAGCAAATTTTATGAAGGGTATACAAATGTATATGGAAGATAAAAGAATATTTTATGAAAAGTATATTTTATAAACTCTAACATCCAAATAATAAAAATGTCCATTAGTCGTTTGACTAAATAACTCATCAAATATGTAAAATTTATTGAATTATAATGTTGCTTAAAATTATATAAAAATAATAAAAAAAAAAATAACCGATGAATTATAATTATTATATCCAATCTATGGTATTATATATAAAATAAACAATGAATTATATAGAATAATGGTCAAATTACTTCATTTACATATAACAGGTATATAAAAAAAAATACTATTTATAAACCTTTAAAAACTTTCTAAAATCATAACAGGAAAGTTTAAAAGCCATTTTTAAAAACTTCATATGGAAGCATAATAAGAAGTATTTTATATTATCTTAAATAACCATTTCAAAATTTATTTTAGATATTTTGGCAACTTAAATTAAAAAATCCTTAAACGTTACAATACTTTAATTTTTTCTTTTAAAATATATCCATTACAAAATGACATTTTAAAACAAATATTAATTCATACTGTTTAGTTTTCATATAAAACAGTATAAGAACATCTTAGAGAAGATTCAAGCATTTATTTTTAACTGTTCAAATTTCAGAAATGACTTCAACACAGGCTTTTAAAATCTGTTATAATAGCAATTTCACATAAATCAAAATATTTTTTAAATAATTTTACATCAGTATACCTAAAATAAATTTATATTATCAATCTAAGTCACACTCTTGACAGATATAAAAAATATTGATAAAATCATCGATAGTGTAAGTAAATATGTATTTGAGTAGTATCCAAGGAAGGTATTTAAAAAAAATTACTGGATAAATAATATAAAGTATGCTACATTTAACAAAAAAAGATAAAAATCTTAAAAAGCCTGTCGTAAGTTTTAATTTTTGTTAAGATTATCTTTGTTTTACAGACACTTTATTCATTTTTTTTCCCTTTATTTAAACTTTACAATTTTCAACAGACTTAACTTGAAAAGTATTTATTATTCATGAAAAAAAAACAGTTTTTCTTTCGTTTCAGTTTTCTGTCAACTGCATGCGCTTAAAAAGCCTTTATGAAGCTAACTTAACCAGCTTTTTAAAAATGAATGCTCGTTTTGGTTTTAGACATTAAGCGAAATACAGGTTTCAGTTTAAAGAAACAAAAACAGCAACAAAAAAACATTAAAAGAAAACTGTTCGAGTTTTAAACAAAAACTTTATTTTTTAGTCATGAATACTTCAACTCACTTCACTTTATTCAAAAAACACCAAACGTTCACTCGTGCGAAACAAAAAAAAAAAGAATTTTTTTCTTTTCATGTTCGCCCGTGGTGTTTTTATGACATTGCTACATTAAAACAACATGAAATTCTCAATTTTTTTAAGTTAAAATGTAAATTTAAAGAGAGCCAGAAAAAGATTGCGGATCTTTCAGTTTGCTATTTCACTGCTTGACTGTTCTAAATTTTCTACATCGGAGTGGATCAAAAGAATAAAACATATTTCTTTTTTAGATTAGAAAAAAAAATTATCTTGGTAAAAAAAGAGATAGAATCTACAAAAATTTCCGCTTTTATATTTTGAAATTTAACAAAGAACTTTGTGGACGAAAGGAAAATTTAATACAGTGCTATTTCTGTGGTGTATTAATGAATATATTTGTACTGTGTTTGTTTTAGTCAGAAAAATCTTCTTTGTATTGCGTTGTAGCAAATGGCTACATTAAACTATTTAGCGAAAGAACTTTAATATATTCATCAATACACTGCAGAAGTAACACTGTATTAAATTTTCCGTTCTTCCACAATGCTCTTTCTGAATTTCGAAATATAAAAATGGAAGTTTTTGTAGATGCTGCCTTTTTTACCATGATAATTTTTTTTCTTCTTCTAACCTAAAAAATGTTTTATTCTTTTGATTCTTCAGATATTTAGACATTTTTTTCCTTTTTGAAAAATAAAAATATATAAATATTTAGTTGCATTTTGGACTTAATTCAAGAATTTTTGAAAATAATCATTGCAGATTATTATTTTTCGCCAATACTAATTACGAATTAAATATAGACTTTCAAAATTATATTTAAACATTTTAATTTAATATGGCTAGTCGGGAAATACATTTTAATATAAACTGAAACAGAGCTTAGTAGCTCAAATTTTGTGCAGAGAATATAATTTTTATGTGTCTTGCTGCGAGAAAATTAATGTTATAAATAATTTTAAATGCAGTCCACAGACCTTGATGTTCATTTTATAATTAACTTTAGTAGAATTTCTAAAACTATTTATTAATGGAATTTTATCGTAAAGATATGAAATTTAAAGGGCCTTCTTCCCACTTTACATTTTAAACGCGGTAAATATACTTATAAAATGTATTTCCATTATTTTATATAAAAAAAGAACATATTATGCAAAATACTGAAATATTTTAATTTATTTGCTTATATCAAATCTAAATTTAGTACTTACATAAGCAATATATGTATTTAAAATGTACTAGACTTTATTGTATTGCTTTAAAGTCACTGCATTCATTTTTAGTTTATAATAAATGAATAACAGATCTGCCCCATGTTAATCTAACATTTATACTAAAGAGAAAAATACAGCAAGTATTCCATGAATAGTTGATTTAATGATAAATAATAGATTAATCTATTGCAAACTAGAAAAATCACCATACGTAATTTAAATACAAATAGTAAATTACCATATATTTAATAATAGATAGATTAATCTATTATTTATTAATTTAATTAATAAATAAAAATTTTCTAACCTTTGTCTAAGTAATTCAACAAATATATAAAATAAACACCTAATTAAAAGATATAATGATGAAAAATATTTTATTTGTTTATAATTAGTAATTAAAAATTTTGATTAATGTACATTTAAAATTACTTTAGTTTAGGAAACCAAAATAGAAAATTTTTAATAAAGATAAAATATTTCTTTTATAAATTTATATTTAAGAAAAAAAGAAGAAGTATGTTATAATATTCAAAACTTAGCAATGTAGCTCATGTAAAAAAAAATTATTTCACCTTAGAGATTAAATATAGCGAAATACAAATTTAAGATGTTATAATATTTTAAGTATTATATATTATAAAAGAAAATTTTAAAATTTATATCACTTCACATATATTTATTTTAGAAACTTGGACTATAACAATTTTCGTGTACTTATTTTTAAACTGATAATTATTTTAGGAATGGCTACAACTAAAGCTTTTTAATATATTTTAGTAATAGTTTTACATAATTCAAAATTGTTTAATAAATTTTACATCAACATAACCATAAAATATATTAATCTTATAACGATTCAAATATCATTCTTGACTGAGATTAATAAATATCGATGTATCGACGTAAATTTTATCGTCATCTTTCTAGTTTACATAGTGTGTTAACCAACAAAGGCATTTAACTCTTATCTTGCAACTATTCTAAAAATTAAACTCCTAATTAGCAACTATTCTCTTGGAACTACATTAAACTCTTCTCTTGCAACTATATTAAACTCTTGTATTGCAACTACATTAAACTCTTGTCTTGCAACTAACATACATTAAACTCTTGTCTTCAAATCTCTTTAAACTCTTGTCTTACAGTTACAAATCTCTTTAAACTCTTGTCTTGTAACTATTTTACAACTACGTTAAACTTTTTTGTCTTCAAATCTCTTTAAACTCTTGTCTTATAACTGCTTTAATCTAACAACTGCGTTATACTCTTGTATTGCAACTACGCTACAACTATGTTAAACTCTTGTCTTGCAACTATTTTATAACTACGTTCAACTCTTGTCTTCTAACTACGTTAAAATCTTATCTTCTAATCTTTTAAAACTCTTGTCTTATAACTACTTTACAACTACGTTAAACTTACGCATACGAGAACGTGTTTTAAAATTTCTAAATATATAATAAAAAGTATTATTTATTTAAAAAAGATGATTTAATAATACAAAGCACTACTATTTATTTTTTAAAAAATGAAATTCTTAGGAGCCTATTATTAGTTTTTAATTTTATTTAAGATATTTGTTTTATAGGCTCTTTATCAATTTTTTTCTCTTTATTTGAACTTTGCTGCAGTTTTGAACAAACTTAACTGGAGAGGAATTTGTTATTCATGAAAACCAGCTTTTTTTTTTTCATTTCACGCGGTTGTCATCTGTGCGTAAAAAAAGACTATTATAAAGATGACTTAACAAGATCCTCTTTTAAAAATGCATGTCGGTCTTGGCTTCAAATTTTAAACTGAATGCAGGTTTCACTTTAATAAAAACAAATAGAAAAAAAAATGCATAGAAAATGGATTCAGTTTGAACAAAATTCATTTTTGTAGTCAATAATACTTCACTTCACTTCATTCAGGAGACACTAAACTCCTGAAAAAGAGTTTGCCCATGGTGTTGGTATAGCATTAAAGTTACATGAAATTGCTCAGGTTTTTGTAAAGTTAAAATATAAGTTTAAAAGAGACAACGAAAAATTTAGGAATGTTTGATTACCTCTTGACACTTTATTCTAATTTTTTTTCCATCTGAGAGGATCAAAAGAATAAAACCTTTTATTTGTAAAAAAAATATTTTTAAAAATTATCCTAGCAAAGAAAAAAACAGCATGTACAAACACTTGCTGTTTTTACATTTTGATATTGAATAAATTTTTAAACTAATGTGTTTTTAGTATATGTTTTAGTTAATCACCGCGTGCAGCAAAACAAATAATAAATTAAAAATAGAGTAAAAATAGTAATAAAGGAACTCAAAAGAAATTAAAAAATGAATTAAATTTTAATTTGAAGAAGAGAAAATATTTTCAATGGAAAAAAGATTTTTACAAAAATTAGTCTGCATGAATTTATGTTTGTGATTTATGATAATAATAAACCTTTATCATTGCTGTAACCAAAAAATGGGGATATTTAAAAATTATATAAAATATAAATATAGATTAAACACCGAATTTTAATTTTTTCACAGTCTATCCTTGTTATACGTTAATTTGCTTTATTCTTATATGCAAATATTGTCTGAATATACTGTTTTTCCATCAATTACAACGTTATGTGAATTGAATTTTCAATTATTTATTTTTGTCATTTTTTTCTCTCATTTGAATTTATTTTTGTACAAAAAGGAAAGCATAAAATAAAAATTGAAGGATATAAATAAACTAATTTAATGAAATCATTAAATTTATGTTCACTTTTTAACTTAATATGTAGAGATATCTTCAATTTTTTTTTTTTTTAATTTGTTGTTATTTATTCATCAGTTTTGAAAATATGAAAATACATGTAATTATACTTAAAAATTAACATTTTATGCTTGAAAATTTGTAAACTGCAAAATTAATACAAAAATATATTGCATATGCAGTTCAAAATATAAATAAACATTTGTATAAACATAAAAAAAATAATCGAACATTTAAAAAATAAACGAAATAAAAGAATAAAAAATACCATCACGAATGCAATGAAGAATTAATTAGGAAACATAAAATGCTAATTTGAAAAGTACAACAAGAAATGAAATAAAAAATTAGCATATATAAAAAATGCTCTGAATTATTTTCACTAAACATTTTTGTTTAGAAACTAATCGAGTTTTGGAATTTAAACATTTAAAAATAATTAAAGCTACATAATTATATCATTTATAAATTATTATAAAAATTCCGTTTATTTATTTTAATGTAGAAAAAACAATCATTCACACACCTACTCAAACAATCATTCACAAACTCAAAACAATCTGTATAGATATGTATTTAAATTATTTAACGTAACTAAAGAATGTATATTTTAAAAAGTTAACATTTAAAAAGAGAAAGTATTTCAAATTGTTCACACTTTACTGAAATTTTTATTTTCATCAGCTATTTAAATAATAATTTATAATTTAAATAAAATCATTTAATCATTTAAAAATCAATCATAAAAATCAGCATCAAAATATGTTTTAAATGAAATTTTTCATTTGGTATTAATTTTATTTTAAATTCTAAGTAAAAAAAATGATTCTCATAATAATTAAAATCCTTTTTATACGAATAAAATAGTCTTCAGACTAGTGACGCACATGCAAAAATTCATTCAAAAACTTTTTCATTTTCAATTTATTCTGATGGATTCATAAATATTAATATAAAATTAACTAAATCTGCAAAATCCTGTGCATTATTCAGTTGATGAATAATAATAATAATAATTTATAATTATTTTTATTTGCTGTTTATCAAAGGACACAGAAAAAGAAATTCTGTCATTTTCACTTTTGTAATAGAAAAATATATTATCAAAAAATACATATATTATTTAAAAACACGTTTTCCGTTCATCTAAGAATAGAGTGGCTTCGATTAAGATCTCTATGTAATCAAATCAAACTTTTTTTTTAATGACAAAAGAATTAGATGCTTTGCTAAGTGGAAAATAATCCGTAACATCGTGCCTCATCAGGGTTAGTTAGTTTTGCTTTTTACTCAACAAGAATTTTGCACCTACTTAGAAGAGGATACGTTAATCTTAAACAATTACTTGGCACATGTAAGTCAGGTTTTTAGATCCGTTAACACGGTCCAAGTACAAATACTGAGTGTTACTTTGCTTGTAATTTTTTCTATGTTTCATGAGGTATGCTGAGTCTTAAATCAAGAATTTTAGCATCTTCCTTTCATAAATATCATTACATCCAAAGATCCATTCATCCATTTCTTTTACAAATATTATTACATATAAATATTAAAACAACTGAATTACTTTTGAACTTTAGAAAACAAGTAATGAGTGCATATGGAGATGTAATTTAATGTGAAAAAAAAACTAAAACCTTAAGTAGAACTACATGGCTAATGACGAAATATTTCTTTTCATTTTTATCTGAGTATTAATATAATTTCAATGCAAATTAATCGAATCTTAAGATATATCGATGTTATTATTAATAGGATCTTATAATTTGGAAAAACAAAATAATAAATATAAAAATAGAAGTTAAATAACTTTGCAAGGAACATTTATATTTATACCCAAATGTGCTTCGAATGTTGAATTTGTGGTTCTTTGTTCGAGATTGTTTTCTTGGCCCCACTCTATTCACGACATTTCATGCCCAATTTTTTTTCAATATTTTCAAAAGTAATTTTATTAAGTGGTAAATAGTTTATTTATTTATTTATTTTATTTAGCTATAGTTTATTCATCTTCTGTTGACATTATGTCGCTATCAATCCAGAAAAATTAGGGAAACCCCAATACGCAACAAAAATATGCTAACCTATGTGGTCAACATATTTGTTGAGCGTGGTCTGTGGCATGTGGATGTTTGTTTATGTGGCATGTGGATGTTTGTTTATGTGGTATGTATATTTATGTGGTATATTTGTATGTTTGTTTGATCTGTGGTATGTTTTCATGTTTGTTTGACCAGTGGTATGTTTGTAGGGTCTATGATTGCTGTGATTTAATACATTTAAAATCATATATATATTGCTTCCATTTCTCACAAATGTAAATTATGGCACTTTTTCATGACATCTTGGAGTATTTCAAACTTCCAAAATACCATGACAAAAAAAAAATAATGAAGAATCAATACAGAAAATAATCTATAATCTATAGAATTAATAAGGCAAGGAACAATCCATATAGCTATTTCACAATATTTTGAAATCAATGCTCCGCATCAGAAAAGAAATATTATTAGCATGATATATTAAAAGAGTTCTTTGTTTTCATAGCTAAAGGATTCATGGGTAAATAGTTTTTTATTGAAATTCATTGGAATCGTGTACCACAAAATATCAAACGCGGATTATACAAATAACAAACAAATCTTGAGCACATATTTTATAAACATCACAGAAAAGAGAAATTTTTAAGAACTTAACAATACAAAACAGAAATAAAATAATAAATATTAATAATAAATGGATTTAAATAACATTTAAGATAAAAGTTAAGAAATTTGCAAGAGTAAAAGTAAATTTGTAAGAGTAGGTTTCTTACTAACAAGATGAACAAAAACGTTTGTTGGTTATTTGACTTTTGGAAATATCAGATCTGTTCTTAAAATGTTTCAAAGTTGTTCAAACCTGAAGCAATACTAAAGTTATTAATATTCAGCATTTCATCTACATTTTAGTTGCAAGGATCACTTCAGCACAGAATAAATTAATTAAAATTTGAGGGTTAAATTGTCTCCAATCATAAATTGAGTTATTCTGAGCATATAACTAGCAATTTCACAACTTATGCAGTTAAAATAATAAAATTAAACATGCTTATATGTGCGTATATATTGCTTCTATAAACAGTTAAGGCAACACCCAGGACATTTTTTGGCATGGTTGCATTGCTAATAGACCTCAAAAATAATTTAGACATCAGACTTTAAACAATGGTAAATAATCTTAAAATGTGCAATGCCCCTTCCCCTTATACTTAAATTTATCAAGAGTGATGCCTGCCACAACGCATAATATCTCTTCTTTAATAGTTCTTAACTGAAACATCAGAAGAAGTTAAAAGTTTAACGGGTCTCTTGTAGAAGTAGCCCAATAAAGGTTTTGAACTGTCACTATCTGTTAGGCGAACTTCTAAGTCTGTAAATGTTCAATCTCAAAAAAAAAAAGAATCCTTTTAAAGGATTATGCAGAGTTCTTTTCTGACGGATAGTCTTTTTAATCCTTATCAACTTCCAGAAGATTAAAATTTCCCCTAAGATTAAAGGATGATAATGTCGAAAATGAGCTCTTCAGACGAAAGTATTTTTGAAACTTAAAAGTTTTAATGAAAAAAATTGTTATCAAACGAATTGATAAAAAAAAAAAAAAAATTTCAATTTCAGATTAAAGTTGGAGTGCTTTTATAGTCTATCTGAAATTCTAAGAGGAATTTATTTCTTCTTAATTTATTATTTTTTTTTGAATATTTTTTTTTTGAACAATAATTTCTTTTTGTCCTAAATGAGAGTTATTAAATCTGTACTTTTTCTTTGCATTTCTTCTATTTAGAATCAATAAAATATGAAGAGGATTGAATAGAAAATGTTTTTTTCAAGAATGACAGTACATTATAATAAAAACAAACTATTATATTATAAATATGTGTCCATTCGCTTTTCTATTTCAATTTTGCTAAATCTTCCTTCATTTATAGTTATTAATATCTTCAATTAAAGAATCTGGTTTTCAACTACATTTAAAAAAATCATTGATGAAAGATGAATAAATAGCATAATTTCTTATTTTTAAATCTAACATATAACGTAAAATTAAATGTTTTTAAATATTTCTTCCTTTTAGGAAACAATATCGAAAAAAAGAAGTTTTTATCAAATAATTATATTTTACAGCAATTTTTAATCACCTATTTTTTCTGAATTTTTATAGAGATAAAAAAATGTACGTATTTATGTTAACCAGAAACTATATAAATGTAAATAGTTAAAATGGGTGAAATAAAAAAGAAATTGCAAAAAATATATTTTTAATAGAAAGTTAAAGTATTATGATCTTTATAGTGATTTCAGTTTAAGTTATTGCGATCATAGTATCATTTGTGTAAAGTATATAAAATCTAAGAAAATATACTATTAAAATCCAAATCACAAAACATTTTACGATTGACAAACATTTATTGCTCTTGTTTTCATAACGCTAAATTAATAAACAATGCTTTAATACTGTAATATATTTAATTAATTTGCGTTTTTTTAAATAACAAAATTGGCGTCACACTCCAATATATAAATTTAATTACTCATGAAAGAAGTGCTCTTAAGATAGAAGCATTATTTAGATATTTTCAAGACAGTTCAGCAACTAAAAAAACTAAACATATTTAAATTTTGAAGTATATTTAGTTTTACCGAACTTTATAAATCCTAATTTTTGATTGAAAAAATAATTATACTTTTATTATAGTTTGTATTCATTTTGACTACAAGAATACTTGTAACAAAAAAATATCAATACAAAAGCACCAATAAGAAGGCATTCTACTTACTTGGCAAATGTATGTTCTGCTATGCAAGGTGATTCATTGATTAAGGGATAAAAATATAAAAAAAAGGGTATAGCTTGTTAAAACATACATTTTTTTTTGTGCGTGTAAGTTTATATAGTTGAAATGACGCATTGACTCACAAACACAAAAAAATTAGACATGAAAAGAAAAAAATATGTGTAACATCATTGCAAAGTGCTTCTTTGATTCAGTGTTTACAATAAATGCTCAAAATGGCGACCATCCCAGTGATACACGTTTAGTAGCGTCGAAGGAGTGATTGACGAACAGTTCCAAAGATGCCAGACATTTCGCGCACATTTGCAGCGGCACTGAATAATCGAGCAACTAGGTTCTCCAATGAGTCAATTGGAGTCTCGTAAATGAAAACACAGTTGCAAACACAGATTGAGAATATAATAGAGTGCTCTTCAAGCTTCCCAGCCAGAAGACCTTAAACTCGTCCCGTGACGGGTATCAGTTGAGGCATTGTTCCTGGATGTTGCCAAAAATTCATTTTCAACACTGACAGACATACAAATTTGTCATATCCTGTACCAACAATTTGGATATTTTTGACTTGAAAACAAAGGCATGAACTCAAGTGCTTTTAAACTGAATGTCATATTGGAAAACCCCATAACTTTACTAAGAAATCTCTTTGCAAAATTATACGTTTCAAAAAGCACAGCATACATTGCACATTTTCGTGATCTTAAATTGCTTTGTATAAAATAGGATAACGTTTTCCCAAAAGACTGTCAGTTGTAAAGCACAGCATACATTGCACATTAAAAAAAGTATCAATGTTTTAGTAAGCTGTATCACTCTTCAATGTTTGCCTCGTGATCTTAAATTGCTTTGTATATACATTTATAGGATATCGAAGGACATTTATGCTTTCCCAAAGACTTTCAGTTGTAACAGCCATGCATTTGCTTGTCGATGTGAAAAGCAGTTTAGCCCCATCTTTTGTGATAAAACTTTTTGGTAGGAACTTTTCTCATGTTCTGTACTAACAATTTTGGATATTTTTGATGTCAAGACAAGCATACGGACTCAAGGCTTTTAAACTCTGTATGATATTGGAGGAACCCCATAACTTTACTATGAAATCTCAATGCAAGATTCTCCCTTTATGAAAGCAAGGCATACAATGCGCATTAACGTCAGCGGATTCAAACCTTTACCCTGCTAGTTAAAGCATACCACTAATTCATATGTTTAAAGAAATCATTAATTTCCATTTAAAAACGAATGCAAAATTTTAGTTTTCTAAAATGGAAATATTATAAAGTTATAAACTTCTCCCATGAAGAAACAAAATGCATTTTCGTGATACATTTTCAAAATAAATAAATAAAAGGGCTTAGCTTTATAACATTCATAAAAATTATAATTTCTCTTCCATGAAATAACTGGAAAACTAATCACCGTTCTATAAAATCTTATTATTTTAATTTTTACTCTATAAACTCTAATTCGAGCAAATGTAAATGCAAACTTTTTTTCTCTCTCTTTTAAGACTAAAATCTCTGCAGCGAGTAATTATTTACTTAAGCAACCTCGGTTTTCTTTGATAAGAGTAAAGTGGAAACAAGGAGACAAAGAAAACGCCTAATTAGTGGAATAAATTAAATTATTCAATATTCCTGCGAGAACTTTTGCTGATAGATAAAGTAAACACCAGAATTTTTGCCTTTCAATGGAAGTTTGGGGGGGAAAAAAGAACTTTGTGCACTATTCTTAGGAAAAATTAATTTAGATAGAATCTTTTCTGAGAATCCCATGTACTTATTACCTATTTCTTAATATTTAATTGATAAATTTGTTCATTTCATAAGATTATTTAATTAAAGAAACATTAACAATGAATTCGTTCCGAATTGTAACAACTTTTTAAGATATTCCAGAAATAGAAGGAAGAATAGAAGCAGAATGTAATTCCATTGCAATGCTTCACGAAGTCGAAAATATGTTTAAAAGATAATCTAGGAAATTCAATAAATATTCCTTTTCTTTCTGATGGTGGAAACTTGAGACAATGTCATTTGTCACTAATCCGGATAATGTTGCAGAAAATTTAAATTTATCAAAAGAACAATAGTGAGTTACTTCTAATTCTCAGAAGGAAAGATCAGAGATAATGTTTTTGGTGAAGAATTTTAGTAATAAGAGTCTTCGCATCTGAGATTTAAATTCCCAAAGCATCAAACTATTTTAATCAAAGTTTGTCATTAGCTATCAGGTTTATAATAATTATCCCCTAGTCTATTCAATTTCCAAAACAATGATTGTCGTATATACCACCAAAGGGAATTGAAATTTTACTCGTTCGTGTACTAGTTTGTGCTACTATTATTCGTGATACACAATAAAGATTATTAAATAAAATTTAAAACAAAACTCTTTTTAGGTAAAACTTTATGAATTTAATTATTAACATTGATCTACAAGAGAAATTGCTTGAAGGAACTGAAGTAATGTATTATTAAAATCTTTCGTTAAATCTGTAAGTTAACTATCAATGTCACAAATTGAAATTGATGATCTTTCGGACAAGTAAGACATCTTTCATATACCAATATCAAATGATTCTTTGATCTTCTCTGACATTTGCACCAAAATAAATACTTGTAATCAGCAGTTTTGGAAACTCCTCTGATTCACCCCTGGTATAATAGGAAGGTTCTAGATGGTGCCCTCACTACCAAGGTTGATAGGATCATCTAGACCAGGGGTCTCCAAACTTTCCAGCCTTAGGGCCATACTCTTTACTCCAGTAAGTGCCAAGGGTCAAAACCGTTTTAATTATTGTGCCATTTTCTATAATTTCTAGACCAATCGTCGAGTACGCGCTCTGAGCGAGCATACGCATGCTAACTACAAACTACTCTCACTGAAATATCACAATTACATGAAGCTCATTAGTATTTTTTTTTTTTGCAAGCGGATACAACGCGGTTTCATTTCCGTTAATTTAGCTTTTCCGTTCCTGAGAGATTTTCAGGATGAAAATCATATGTTTGATTCAGGATATATACATTTCAAACATCGATATACATACATATGCGATACTCTTTTAGCCCAACGTTCCTACCGAGGGTAACAGCGGGATGTTCACTAGTTTATAATGTTAGTGGGATTCATTTCAATTATTTGTTAATTGTTATGCTTAAGTTAAATTTTCTGCATATTATGCTTGTCATTAAGCTTTACCTAGCAAGTCAATAAAACTGAGTTATTATCAATCTGTAATTTTTATCCAATTTATTACAGCAACAATAAGCTATTCACTGTCGCGGGCCGGATGGATGACACTGGCGGGCCGGATTTGGCCCGCGGGCCGTAGTTTAGAGATTCCTGGTCTAGACTGACCATATTAGCCAACCAACCATAAGCTTGCAAGTGGACATATTAAGTATCCCTCTTTTGATAAAGGACAGTCCCTCTATCCTCTGACGTATAGCAACTGTAACTCAGAGCAGGCCTCTCCGGAACTCCTATTGAAATGTGCATGTCTTGGACTGGGATGACATAAACATTAGTCCTCATCTTATAATTTTTTGAAGATTCTTGTGCTTGTGGACTTGATATAGCCACAAACATAAGACAATAAAAAAATTTAGAATAAGACACCAATAGCTACAAATAAGGCTTTTAAACATCCATTATCTCTATTGATTAAGTTAAACTAAAAAAAGTTAACCAGATTGTGCAAGTCACGGATGTGCACATATAACGAATATAATAGCACAATCCAAAACAGAAAAAAATAGCATTCAAAAATAGCAGCAGCTTTGTTCACATAACAGGTGGACTGAAAAGGTTCGTAAGCTGACACATAGATGGCGCTACTAGTATTAAATCCATATGATTTTTTGTTAGCCCTAACCTTCAAAAGACACGTGTATAAATTTGACAGTTGTTGCACTATTAATATGTGAGTTATAGCATTTTTAGTGAAACAACTTTTGTTAATTTGAAAAATGGATAAAAAAGGAATTTCGTGTGTTAATAAAGCATTGCTTTTTGGCGAAAAAAAATACTATTGAAGCCAAGGCTTGGCTTGATAAACATTATTCCGACTTTGCACCATGAAAATCAACCGTAGAGAAGTGGTTTGCTAAATTTAAACGAGGCGAAATGAGCACCGAGGACGATGCACGCAGTGGACGCCCCAAAGAGGCTGTTACCGATGAAAACATCAAAAAAGTCCACAAAATAATTTCTGATAACCGTAAAGTGAAGTTGATTGAGATAGCTGAGACCCTAAAGATATCAAAGAAACGTGTTGGACATATCGTGAATGAGTATTTGGATATGCGAAAGCTCTGTTCAAAGTGGGCGCCGCGCGAGCTCACAATCGACCAAAAACCACCAACGAATGGATGATTCTAAGCACTGTTTGGAGCTGTTCAATCGTAATAAACCCGAATTTTTGCTTCGATATGTGACAACGGATGAAACATGGCTCCATCATTTCACACCGTAGTCCAATCGACAGTCAGCCGAGTGGGACTGCACGTGATGAACACTAAAAATGCTATCACTCCCATACTAATAGTGCAACAGCTGTCAAATTTATACACGTGTCTTTTGAAGGTTAGGGGCTAACTAAAAAATCATATGGATTTAATACTAGTAGCGTCATCTATGTGTCAGCCTATGAACTTTTCAGCCTTCCTGTTATATAGTAGTTAAATATTGGGTTGGCATGAAAGTTACTTCAGTTTTCGCAATGATTTTAAATAGTGAAAATATATATTGCAGATTTATCAACCGTGTGCAATCCGCTAGAGAGGCGTAAATTCAGGCCAATTGCAAGGCCAAATCATCGCCACTCATGTATTGTTTGGTTCGATTCGCGCATTTGGCATACTTGCACATATTTTAACTCATATCTCCCAGACAGAAAGTATAATATATGATCCTCTACCTTATGCACCAAAAATTGTTTTGAAGCAATTTGCTTCAAGTTCCTCTGTTATCAGTACGTTCGCTATTGTTAACCGCAGACAACATTTTAATAACTTGTTAACTTTTATGTTAACAATATCGAAACAATATTCATTACAATACATTTCTTTTTCAAAATATTCCACTCTGACTTGGGTTTTATTAACGAATCACATCTAATTTACCATCTAACATTGTATTATTTTTCTAATGTGACATTTAAGTTATTATGGAATATGCGAGTTAATGACGAGGAATTTACATACATATCGTGGTGAAATCTTATCATCCAATTCCCCAAACACTGATAAGATTACTAAGGCCTAGTTTATGCCAAATTGATGATAATTAATAACTTGGATTAACATATTGTCTGGCTGGTATACATGAATTTTCATAAAACTAATTATTCTTAGCTGCGGCATTTACATTTCTAAGCATCAGCTCATGATACTTTGTTGACTGCATTACAATAATACAGCGGTACATTTAACTACTATAGAAGGGAACAAAGCTGTGATATACAAATATTTTTATAGCCTATATGAAATTCTTTCTTTTTTTCTCTCTCTTTTGTAATATGTTTGTCGCCAATTATTTTATGTGTATAACACGTTAGGGTTAGTTTACTTATTTCTTTGATAATCCGAATTAATAGATATAGCGCAGATTTAAATGCCGATATGGATAGTTAAGTTACCGATTTGTCGAATAAATTATATACAAAATTGTGCATTTTATTTCCTCCATTACAATTCAGAATGCTGATTCGGAATTTGTATTTATTGTAAGAATGCTTTGAAAGTAAGAAAAATATATCTTATATTAAACTTTTTGTCAAATTTACAATTATTAAGAATTAGGAGGTTTTTTTGTACTAAATATTGCATAAAACCTAAGGGGGCCTGATGACAAGCGCTCTGGCGCTCGGTGTCGCAGGTTTCGAGTCCCGGCGGTGCCATGGATGTTTGTAGTGGTTTGGAATCCACTTTAAATCGTAGGTCCCGGTCTAATATGATCGTAGAGAGTTGTCTTGAGGTTTAGTCAATCTTCAGCACTTGTGGTTCCTCGCTAAAAGTGAAGCTGCATATTATCCTTAGCCATAGACCTGTCGCCGGCGACGTGGTCTATTGACCTGGTGTAGGCTTTTCTGCACCAGAAGATTATGAACAACAGGAAACCTAAGAAGATGGTAAAAGCTAAGAAAAATCTTAAAAAGAAGAAAACACGCTAGTAAGCTATTCAGTAGCAATAGCAAATGACACAGACACAGACCAATTATTGACATAATTATTTTTCTTAGATATAAAAAGGGTATCATAGTATTTAAGTTAAAATCAATACTCTTTTTTTTGTACTAATTTATTTTTCGTATAACCCATCCATGCTTCGATAGCATGGATATTATCAATTTTATTACTTGGCAATTACTGTATTTGTTTTATTTCGACTAGTATAGTATAAATATATTAATGTTTCATAATATTTTTTTGAAATTATTCTTTATGATTTCTCGCATCATGAAAATTAATTGATTCACATCAAGAGTTAAAAATGTTCCAAATATATTATTTCAATAGAAATAAATAAAAAAAAAATAAAAATATTCAAACAAAATTTAAAATATTTACCCAAATTAAAACACTATAAACCATCCTTAACTATTAATATATTGATAATTATTTTTTTAATTTTTAAGGAATGCATTAAAAAATGAATTCATATAAATTTACATTATAATTTGAAAAAAATATATAAATAATATAAATTTATAGATTTCGAAATCATTTTTTTAACATAAAACATTAAATTTACAATTCATTAAAGGTTGTCGTATATAAAAAATGTCATTTTAACGATTTGCTATATAATTTTATGTTTAGAGACTAACAATTTTGCAAATGTTCGCTTACATCTAGAAAAGAAAGGGAAAAGAAATTCTAAATGCCATTCAGCTAATAGCCGAGTGAAATAGAATGCACAAATGTGGATCGCATGAATTGTTCCGGAAAAAAACACCATTTCAATTGCTTTTACAACTAAAGCAAAAGTATTATCTCAGCACACACACCATACCTTGTATTAAAAATGACTATTATTCGTCTTGTTTTCGAGTTTGAAGGGAAATAACGTATTGCACTCACAGCTGTTGCCAGACGGTGAAAAGGAAAAAATGGCTTTTTTTATTGCCAGATAACAGGAACACATACATAACTTTTTTACTTAAATTTCTTACAATCTTATTGCTTTCTTCACCGTGAGTTTTATTTGTACTTAGATAAATTTGAAATTATTTTGAAAAATTCGAGAGAGAAGGCTTTTGTTTATCAGCGGTGCTTAAATTATTTTTATGTCTTTTTGAGAAAATCGAAATAGTTCTTTTGATATCTACCAGATGTGAAAAAAACATAAATTCTAAAATTCAATAGCCGCCATTACTTTGCAAATTAGATTCGAAATAGATAGCTCTATCGTAGTTCATATCAGTACATTATATATTTATTTGTATTTTATCATTGCCATAAATTATTTTATCTGTATCAAAATGAAGGGAACCGCTGTTTGCGATTCTTTTTTTTTTTTTGCAATAGTTTATGTTCAATGACAGACATTTTCATGTAAAGGAAACATTCACAAAATAATAATGTATAGAATTATATATTATTATTACTGCACTTATTGTAATTCATTTACTGTATTAATAAATTAAAACTAGCTGTAATTAGATAATTGATAATTTTCTGATAATATAATTAATTTCTTCTGATTCTGATAATTATCTTATAGAAATCAAATAATTATATAATTTTCTAATAATATATCTGATATCTCTTATGATTATGATAATTATCTTAAAGCATTTAAAAATTTATATAATTTATAGGAATCAGATAATTATCCAATTAGTACTAATTAGATATTTTTGATAATATATCATATTCCCTTTGTTTCTGATAATTATCTTATAGAAATGATATAATTAGATAATTTTCTGTTAATATATCTGATATCTTTTCTGTAACGGATAATTATCTATTTCTAATTATTTTTTGTATTCGACGAATATTCACGAAGTTATACGACTCTTAAATGTGATTCATTTCGAATTTTAAAATTTATTAATCATTTTTCTAGTTATTGCTTTGTTTATTTTGTTTCAAAAACACAATACATGAATGAAATTAAATTATGGATATATGGAGCACGTGTATATTTTGATAATCAAAAAAAAAAAAAAAAAAAGAATACATTTTAAAATATTTTGCGATTTAATATTATCATTCCAGAAAACTAAACTCCCCCAACAGTTATTCCATGTCATTGATTTATAAATCATTTAAATACAAAAATCTGCACCAAATTTGTTTAGCGTAAACTTTCTAGTACGTATCGAGTCAGTAGAGAACTTATACTGAAACATGAGAAAAAAAAAGAGTTATAAGCATTACTCAGTTATTATTGAAACTCTTATTTTAGAAGATATAATTAAACGGAAAACGTACATTTATCTTGAAGTGTATAATTGATAGTTTGTACAGAATCTGATATTGATAGTTGTGAAATACATTAAATTTTGTATTTAGAATCATTCTATCTGTGTTTTATTTTCGAAATCAAAAACTTTTCTTAAATAATTCTTCTCTTTGTCATTCAACTGCTGAACTTTTTATTAAATTAAAATTATTGCTTAAAGTTGTAAAAAATCAAAGGAACAGCACATTGAAATGAATAAGAAAAAAAAAGGGAAAAGATAAAAAGTTTTTCAAAAGAAAGTTATATTTATTTTAAAAGATCACTGTTGTCGTTTTCTTAAATCAAAGCTTTCAAGCTGTATAACATTAGCATTCTCTTTGTAAGTAAACAACATAAAATAAATGCTTTTAGTCAGCAGTAGACACATTCTACAAAAATAAACTTTCCAAGGCAGGTGTAAAAATTTTCAGCAATAGTGACTAAAAAAAGGCCTCCTTTCACCTTCTGTTTCATTGATAAATGTGTTAACATCTGAATGGGTTTTTAAACGTGAAACCGTCTTTTAAAAATCAACTGGAATAACTGTGGTGGGCAAAGATTTGGATTTACATGGAGTTATTAAAAAGAAACATTACAAATAACCAATCATCAATTAATTCATTGTTGTGTATTATAAAGTAACCAAGTAATGTGATTAAAAAACCACCTAACTAATATTTTTTAATACTATGCATTTTAAAAACTATTTAAAACTTGGATTTATTTACATAATGAAGGGGAAATAATATTATTTACTATCATAAATATATTTTGATTTTTGAATTTATTTATTTATCTTTAAATTACCATTCTAATATCTCTAATATCATAAAATAGTATAGCAGTTAGGAAATTATTGACAATGATCATTAACTTCCTTTTTCAATAATGATATTTTCAACTTTGCAATTATTAATTCATAATCGATTCACCATTGCATTAAATGATGTATGAATTAAATACAATCAATGAGATCTTAAAACTCGAAAATAAAATTGTCAGTATTACATATTTCTTATTACCTATACTTCATTACAATAGTCAAACGAAAAAAAATTGAAACCTCATTAATTTAAAAATTATTATTTTCATGTAATTCAATTTAAATGATTTAAAACACTGCTGACAAAATGTACATAAACATTATTGATTTTGATAGCTCGAAAAATCTTTTTTAATTAATGATTTTCTATGTATAGATAAAGATTGATTAATTGGCTATCAAATATATATTTATCGAAAAGCTAATAGCATTGAAATAGTTGAAATATTCAGCCCATTTTTCCAACAATACTTCGATACTGTTATTTTTGTGATTGATTTCTTAGTCTAAATTGTTAGTATACTTTTTTTTTTAATTCAATCAAGAATGTAGACATAAAAATTCACTTCAATTGTCCACACACACGCTTCACAATTTATGTTAGCATTTGAAACGTTCAGTTTAAAATTGTTAAAAAATGAATAGATGTAATAAAAGTCAGTTCTTTAGAACATCTTTAGAAAATAAACAATTTACTCATTTTTTTAAGTATATACTTCTTATTCAAAATTCTGTTCTTTAATATGAATTCTGCTGTACAATGTAATATAGCTTAATATTTTTCTACACATTTTACAAAGTTTATCAACGATAGTAAATATTTTGATAATTTTTATGTGAGTTAAATTTTTATTTGAAAATTTTTTAAATACAAAGCCAGCATATCTACAATTAATTATATTTATTAAAATTAATGCACCACAAAAAAAGGATTTTTTCAGAGAATCAACAGATATTTTTTAAAAGTATTGTATATATCACATGTTGTGTTACGTTGATAATTTTTATAAATGTTTCTTAAATCAAACTATGCATTTTAACTTGCACGAATACCAAAATAAATTGTTCAAGAAATAAATTGTTGAATTGAGATACAAATCTGCATACACTGATTCCATAACATTGAACTTTTATATTTTGCTATATATTTACAAAGTTGTCTGGCTCATCGCTCAGCGGTAACGTGCGCCGCTGGTGAGCATTAGGACAGAGATTCAATCACGGGCGGCTTTGTTCAAAAGACTGTTTCAAAAAACGCTGGAATTCAATGGCGTTTGTAATGTTAACATCTTGCCTCGTGAATAGGGATTACTTGGTGGAGTTTCGGGGTTATCTCCCATACTATACGAAAAATACGCGGTAGTTTTTCTATAAAAGTCCCTTCCGGAGGGCACTGCCCTCTTTCTCCAACGCTTATTTAAGAAGTCAGACTTCTACCATACGCGATCAAAGCGAAAAATGAAGCTGCTTTACATCTTAAATACTACCATGAATAGTATGACAACAACAACCTACAAAGTTTATCCATGATTGAAAATATTTTGACCTTTTTTATTTACGTTATATTTTATATTTAAAAATTTAACATGCAAAAATAAGCATATCAACGATTATTATTTTTATTATTGACTTCAGTAAACAACTACCATCCATGACTTACGAATGCAAAACCAATCACTGATTTCAAATAGAGAAAAAAACACCAATTGGTACATTTTTTTTATTGAAATTTTTTTTCCCTTGCTATAAGTTCCCTTCAATCCCCTACAGAACTCGGAAAAGACGTCTATGACGTGGCGAGGAACGATTCATCACTGCCGGGTACAATGTTGCAGACAGCGAACAGGAAGTAAACCCTTTAACGAGTTTATTTTCAAAGTCGGAATATATATTTTGTGATTAGGGTCGGCCTCGACTCCTTCCCATCTTTTTTCCCCTTTTATCCGTTTTTGAATACTTTTTTTCTTTTGTACACCATGAGGAGGAGCGTCTTGGAAGAGACTGGAGTTGTCTCTGCAGTTCCCGAGATGTTTTTTATATTAGCGAGGATTTTTCTTTATGCGCTTTTAAACTGCGAGATATGTTTGATGGGCTATGTATTGGTAATGGAGGCGCGCGGCAAGAACTTTGCTTAGTAAGAAAAAAAAAGGATTTTCCTGTACGTGATAACGTGAAATAGAGTGTCTGATCAGCAATACGTAAC